>JAEMBS010000563.1:0-22000 GCA_018467065.1 Ephestia elutella
GAAAACTGACCCTCCTTTTGCACTCCCGTAATCTTCTTTTACGTAGTATTGCACCTTGTTTATTATTTTTTATCGAAAATAGAGGATTTTACCTTTATGAAATTAATATGAATTATACATATATTTGTCATTTTAATAAAATTAAAAATCTACAAACTTGAGTCTAAAATCGACTATTCGTAAAAGTTCAATGACCTTGCGGAGACGGTTACCCTATTTTTTTTTAAATAATATTTTAAATGTGTATGTTTGAGACCAAAAGGCATAAACTTTTCACTATTAGAAATTTAAAATCAGAAAAAGTAATTTCGCTCCACCTAACATTACATCTCCAAGTTTGTACTTGAATGTCGTAAATGACGCTTCATGTGGCCAAACTAAAGCCAATTCAAGTTATAAGAAAACGCGTATTTAGTATGTATTTTTACAAACTTTTATTTGGTTCACCTATCCTAGTGTCTGTAATCACATTATTTAGCCATATTTCTTGAGCTTCTTCTTGGCGTGTCGATGCCATTCCAACGATCCATTCAAATTGTACCCGTAAAGTGTTCCGCCACTTTTATTGCCTCATCGGTGGCGGCCATCAGGTCATCCCGAGTGCAGGTGTTAGGGCACAGGGGGCAGGACAACAGGTGCTCCATGGTTTGGGGAGAGACACCACACTTGCACACATTTTGTGACTTAGGTATAAACCCCCACCTAGCCACGCTGTCCTTGAGCTGAAGTTTAACATTACTACAAAACATATAAGAACATGATTTCAGTATGACAAATCTTGTGGAGAGAGGCTGGTGTTCTAAGATATAAGCTCTGCTTAGTTCAGACCTCAGTCTCTCACAATCTTTACAACACGAAGTATGTATGGAGAGGCGGTGCGCATAGGCATTTTACATATCAAAGACAGTGTCCGATTGGGAGGGGAGAGGGCGACGTTTACTTACCGTAGACAGAAATTAAAAAATGAACTCTTATCGGATAGACATACGACTTATTTTATCTAATTTTACAAACTGTATAGCCACCTATTGGCCAGTAGCAGAATTATTTTCGCAAATTGTTTTATTAATTCTCTTGAGTTCTGCTATTACTCACTAGATGGCTGTACTGGACAGGCGCGTATCCACCGCTGTTTGTAATATATTGGGTAAAACTAAACGCAGGCGTTTCCTGTTATCGCCGCCAGGCGTTTTGGGGTTCTCACACTGCTAGCGTGGATGGCGTCGCGTGTGGTCCGCCATTGCATTGTCCAGGGCGATATCGGTTTGATTTTAATACGCGGAGCGGTCTCGCGTCTTTTGCTTGTTGTTTAGTTTGAGTGATAATTGTGAATTTCCTGTTTGTTAAATAACTATTGAATTTGTGTTTGTGAAAAACTCTGTTATTGTGACTTTTTCTTGTGAGAGGTGAAACGTGGCTGGCTGTTCACATCTGGCTGTTCCCGAGTGAAACTACGGGAAGAAATCTATTTAGCTGTTCTGGGGAATTGAGATCTCAAGGGTTAGGTAGGGTAATTAGGAATTCCCCCTTCCCGAAGACACTCAAGTTTGGATCCGAAGAGAAAGAAGATTTAGTTTGGTAAGTGTTCAATTCTAGTTAATTTATAGGTTAGGTTATCATATAGGGCCCTGTAGCTCCCTTCATAAGCTACGGTGGTAGCAGACTGCGTTAAGTTAGTTAGGTTTTAGTCGGGCAAACGTGGTGCCGCGTGGAGATTTTTTCCCGGTACTTAATTTTACCGGTAGATTTTTCCCGGTAAAGTTCCGGTACAGAATTCTTCCCGCCGCTTCGTTTGTCCGGATTCTCTCTGCCACATTTTCTGGCAGCAGAGCGTAGTTGCTCTGCACATTTTCTGGTAGCAGAGCGTAGTTTATCTACCCTCTATTTGTTCGTTTGTAAAAAAATAATTAATTGTTTGTAAAAATTATTAGATTTTTCTTAGTTTGTTTGTATAAGAATATTTGTAACCTTTTTTGTATTTGTTTGCGGTTTGTACCGTGCGTTCCGGGTTTGTGCCATTCTCATACCTACCGCGGTTCTTCGTGTAGTTGCTTGATTTTGTTGTTTTTTATTTACCTTTTGTTATTTTTTGTTTGTGACTTGACGCGATGGCGAAGGCCTCCAATGCTAGGGCGACACTCGCCAACGAATTGAGATGGTTTGTGACGGCCGGAGGACTCCTGTCCCGGAAGGACAGGGAGGGCGCCATACTGCTAAGAGCGGATCACCTCCACTCACGATTGATTAGCGCGGAAGCGGCCATGGCGGCGCTTACCGAAGCCGATCTTACCCCGGAGGCCTACGCAGGTCACATGGCGGACATGGACCAGATCCTGAGTCTGCACGATGATATCGCGGAGGCGGTGACCGCAATAAGGGCGAGACAGGCTGGCGGACCAGCCCCTCGCACACCTGTTAGACAGGAAGGACCAGCGGTTACTGGTCGGCTCCCCACCCTTCAGCTGTCCCACTTTGGGGGTAGGATGGAGGAGTGGGTAGCATATAAAAATATGTTTGAGTCCCCTGGTCGTAGCACGACAGGATTTGTCGAAGGCCCAGAAGATGGCCTACCTCCTCTCCACTCTTGAGGATGAAGCGCGGTCGCTCATCCAGCACCTCCGGGTGGAGGACGACCAGTACGATACGGCTTGGGAGTTATTGAACTCCCGCTACCAAAACTTACGTTTGTTAGCGGATGCGCACGCCGCACAGTTGATGGCCCTGCCCAAGGTGGCCAACAGGGCACAGTTGCGCCTGCAGTTGCTCACGCCCGTTACAGTGGCCTCGTAACGCGCTCCGCACACTGGGGCTGCCGGTGGACCAATGGTCCTTTTTTGCTGGTGCACATTGTATTGGGCAAATTACCCAATGACATCCGCTCGCGATTTGAGCGCGAGAATGCGGAACGGGATAGCACCACCCTACCAACATTCACTGACTTGGTGAAGTTTTTGGAGTTTGAGGCACGGGCGGCTGAGAATACCATGACGGACTCAGCGCCATCCAGAGCGCCTGAACGTAGGCCCCAACAGGGACGGCAACCGCCACCGCGTGGAGCTGGTGTGCGGGTTGCGCACACGGCAGCAGTCGCGAGGGACGCGGACTGCCTGCAATGTGGCCGGATGGGCCACAGCCTGCTACAATGCAAGGGACTGGCAGAGACTGCCAGTACAAGATAGGCGCCGCATGGCAAAGCGGCATGAACTTTGCTTTTATTGTTTGGGCGGTCACTATGCACGTGACTGTCCCAGTGCCATACCATGCAGTGCATGCCGTGGGCGGCACCACGCGATGCTTTGCATGAACCGCAACGGGGATGGCACCCGGATGTTGAGGCAGGGGTCCCCCTATGGGCGGGGGCGCTCCTGCGCGAAGCCCTCCACCACCGGGACGGAGGACGCGGCTTTCGCTTCGTCGCACCCCCTCGGGAGGGGGGTCGCGTACCTGCGCGGGTCTTGGCGGACCGGGACCACGCGCCCCAAGGTCATGGCCAGTATGTAGCTGGCCAGGCCCCGGATAGGGCCCCCATGGGCGGGGGCTCCTAGATCGGACGTGAGAGTGGGGACACCCCCTCCACGCGGGTTACCAATGCCCAACACATGCAGCCGCAGCGGTTTTCTCCGCCGCTGCACGAGTACCCACGGCTGGAGTACCACCCGCCGTACCATATGTATGGCCGGGCCGCGGGTTCTGCCCCCCTCAGATGGGGATGTGCACTCGCCCGCCATATTATCCGGGTCAGTGGCGCGCCCCTGGTTTGGAGAGTGGGGAGCCCGTAACTAGCTTGCTCCTTGCTGGGACAGAGCCGCGGACGGTTCTGCTCCCTACCGCGGTGGTCCGCGTATGGGGTCGTGGGGGAAGCCATGAATTTGAGAGCTCTGTTGGACTCAGGGGCTCAAAGCAGTTTGGTTACCACTCGAGTGGCACGCCAGTTAGGTTTAGTCGTGGAAGACTCGCCTGTGCCACTTCTTGGAGTTGGTGGCATACAAGTGAAGTGTCTGACGGGCCAGACACTTGTCACCTTTTCTTCGCTGAAGTCCTCCACAATGAGGATCACGACTTCGGCTATGGTAATGGATACCATTGCGGGTTGGCACCCCTCGACAGACATACCGCCGGGTGTGTTGTCTTTGGTTTCGGGTCTGGATTTGGCCGACCCCTTTGTCTTTCATCCCGGCCCAGTGGACTTGCTCCTGGGCTCGGACGTATTGGGTTGGATTTTGTTGGGTACACAGAAGGCTCTGGGTTCGTCTTCACTGATGGCAGTGTCTACGATTTTTGGTTTTGCCCTGATGGGCCCTGTGTTTGATAATGGCACCGCGGAGGAGCCACCGGTTGTCGCATCTGCGTCCTTGGCCAAGACCATGCAAAGGTTTTGGGAGGTGGAGGAGCCACCTATGAGTTCCAGGGTGGATCCGGAACACGCTGAGTGCGAAGCCCTTTTTCGATCGACCACGGAGAGGTTGCCCTCCGGTCGGTTTGTAACTAGGTTACCCTTTGTTGCCTCTCGTCCTAGCCTAGGGCAAAGTAGGGCGCTTGCGGAAAAACGACTGCTGTCCATGGAGCGACGCATGCAGCGTGACCACGTACTTCGCGATAAATATATTGAATTTATGCGCGAGTACGAGGATTTGGGTCACATGTCTCCGGCTCGAGTTGATTGGAGCTCAACTGAGCATTATTTTTTGCCCCACCACGCGGTGGTGAAGGCCTCAACGGGCAAGTTGCGGACTGTCTTCGATGGGTCCGCACCCACTTCGAACGGAGTTTCGTTGAATCTATGTTTGCATTCAGGTCCCAAATTGCATAGGGACATAATTGACATCATCTTGAACTTTAGAAGACATCAAGTGGTTTTTGGCGCGGACATCCGGATGATGTTCCGCCAGACAGTCATACATCCTGAGGACAGGCGATTCCAGTTGATACTCTGGCGTGAGCGCCCTGAGGATCCTGTGACGGTGTATGAACTCAATACAAACACGTATGGTTTGAAATCTAGTCCCTATATCGCCATCAGATCATTGCTTGAATTGGCAGAGCGGGAACGGATCCGCTTTCCCCGTGGGGCTTCCGTGCTGTCACGTGACTTGTATGTAGATGACGTGTGCACCGGAGCCCAAAGTATTGAGGAGGCCCTCCTACTGCGGGACGAATTGATTGAAATATTGAAAACGGGTGGCTATGAGCTACGTAAGTGGTTGTCCAATGAGCCTAAAGTTCTAGAAGGGATCCCGGAGGATCACCAACAGAACCCTCACCTGTTTGAGGATGTGGATGATCCCAACAGGATAGCGGTGCTGGGCATGCAGTACCAGCCGCTAACCGATATTTTCACATTCCAAGTGGACTTGGAAATACCAAAAGTCTGGACTAAGAGAACGGTGTTGTCCGTAATAGCCCGTATGTTTGATCCAAGCGGTTGGATCAGTCCAGTGATATTCTCTGCAAAGTGTCTTCTTCAGAGACTTTGGACTTTGGGCGTCTCGTGGGACGAGCCGCTGTTTGGCTCTCCATTGGATGATTGGCTCGAGTTGTTTTCATCGATTAAGGAAGTCAATCGGATTGCCTTGCCTCGTCGAATATTGCCCCCGGGAAATATCGAGCCAGCCTGCATGGCTTTTGTGACGCGTCGGAGCGAGGCTACGCCGCGTCAGTCTATATGCGGACAGTTGACGCCGATGGCCGGGTCAATGTCTCGCTTTTGTTAGGGAAGAGCAAGGTCGCCCCCATCAGGACTAGGCTGACTATTCCCAAGCTTGAGTTGAGTGGAGCTCACCTTCTCTCTAAATTGTTGCATCACGTTGCCAGTGAGCTGGCGGCCACGGTCGAGATACGAGACATCTTCGCCTGGTCGGATAGCCAGGTCGCGCTTGCATGGTTGCGCGCGGCCCCACATACCTTGGAGGTTTTTGTTGGAAACAGGGTTTCCCAAATCCAGAATATCGGAATTGATATAACATGGAGACATGTGCCGGGAGAGCTTAACCCAGCGGACTGTGCCTCCCGAGGTTGTACGGCACCAGAATTGGTGTCACACCCGCTCTGGTGGGGTCCAGAGTGGCTGATGGGATCAGAAACATCTTGGCCTGTCTGTCAGACAGATGTTACTTCTTTGAGTTTGACTGGGCTCCGTGTACATGCTGTAGTCGCTGAGACGACGTCGGAGCCGGATTGGCTACTTGCTCGGTATAGTAGCTTGGATAAGCTTCTGGGTGTTACCAGTTGGATTAAGCTGTTTCATACATAATTGTAGAAACCCACAGGCAAAGCGGTTGGAGCCGATTGCAGGTGCAGAAGAGCGCCGGAGCGCATTGTTGCATTGGGTCCGTGTCGTGCAGACCGGACGGTTTGAGTCAGAGCTTCGTATTTTGCGCGACGGACGCGCTAAGTTGAAGGGCGCGGTCGCTCGTTTGAACCCGTACATCGACTCGGATGGGCTTCTTCGGGTTGGAGGCAGGCTCCGGAAGGCGGATCTTCCATATGAGACTCGCCATCCTCGGTTGTTGCCCAAGGGCGGACCCTTGGTGCAGCTTTTGGTGTCTGATCGACACATTCGTAACGCCCATGCTGGGTGCAATGCCTTGCTGGCTATTTTGCAACGCGAGTTTTGGATTTTGTCTGCCCGAAGAGCAATCCGTAGTGTCCTGTTTCGATGTATTGCATGTTATAGGTTGAAGGCATCCACGATGCAACCACAGATGGGTGATTTGCCCGCTGATCGAATCCGACCTTCGAGGCCGTTTGACGGCGTTGGAACCGATTTTGCCGGTCCCTTTTCGATCAAGGCTTCTCCCTTTCGTAATGCCCGTATTGTGAAGGGCTATTTGAGTGTATTTGTTTGTTTGGCCACCAAGGCTGTCCATTTGGAGGTGGTATCGGCTCTGACTACGGGGGCCTTCGTCGCCGCGTTGGATCGCTTTGTTTCGCGTCGAGGTCTACCTTCCCTTATTAGGTCTGACAATGGCACAAACTATAAAGGAACTGTAAATTATCTTAAGGATGTTTCTGTGTTTATTGATAAAAATTGTACTAGTTTAAGTCAAATTGCTGCCCAAAGGGGAATAACCTGGAAATTTAGTCCCCCAAGTTGCCCCCATTGGGGAGGGATTTTTGAAGCGGCTGTGAAATCCGCAAAGACCCACCTCCGCCGCATTATCGGAGAAACGGCTCTAACTTTTGAAGAGCTGGCCACAGTGTTTTGTAAAGTTGAGGCGGTCCTCAACTCTCGTCCTCTCTGTCCGCTATCTCCAGATCCAAATGACTTGGAAGCTCTCACCCCTGGTCATTTTTTGGTGGGAGGGCCGTTGAATGCCCTGCCCGAATACCCGTGGAAGGATGAACGCGTATATCGGTTGTCGCGTTTTCAAATGTTGCAGCAAATGAGCCAGGACTTTTGGCGTCGCTGGTCGCTTGAATATTTGCATTTGCTGCAGCAAAGAGTGAAGTGGACAGACAGGACTGAGCCTCCCAGGGAGGGTGATTTAGTATTGTTAAAAGAGGCAAATTTGCCCTCATTGCTTTGGCGACGAGCTCGCATATTACGTTTGATTCTTGGCGGAGATGGCACTCCGCGTGTGGCTGAGGTGTTGGTCGACGGTTCGATTTTAAGGATAGGTGTGACCTCTCTCGCCCGCCTTCCCGTAGAGTAAGCTAGCGGTCTGCTTCTCAGACCGGGACGGGGGGATGTTTGTAATATATTGGGTAAAACTAAACGCAGGCGTTTCCTGTTATCGCCGCCAGGCGTTTTGGGGTTCTCACACTGCTAGCGTGGATGGCGTCGCGTGTGGTCCGCCATTGCATTGTCCAGGGCGATATCGGTTTGATTTTAATACGCGGAGCGGTCTCGCGTCTTTTGCTTGTTGTTTAGTTTGAGTGATAATTGTGAATTTCCTGTTTGTTAAATAACTATTGAATTTGTGTTTGTGTACCTGTTATTGTGACTTTTTCTTGTGAGAGGTGAAACGTGGCTGGCTGTTCACATCTGGCTGTTCCCGAGTGAAACTACGGGAAGAAATCTATTTAGCTGTTCTGGGGAATTGAGATCTCAAGGGTTAGGTAGGGTAATTAGGAATTCCCCCTTCCCGAAGACACTCAAGTTTGGATCCGAAGAGAAAGAAGATTTAGTTTGGTAAGTGTTCAATTCTAGTTAATTTATAGGTTAGGTTATCATATAGGGCCCTGTAGCTCCCTTCATAAGCTACGGTGGTAGCAGACTGCGTTAAGTTAGTTAGGTTTTAGTCGGGCAAACGTGGTGCCGCGTGGAGATTTTTTTCCGGTACTTAATTTTACCGGTAGATTTTTTCCCGGTAAAGTTCCGGTACAGAATTCTTCCCGCCGCTTCGTTTGTCCGGATTCGCTCTGCCACATTTTCTGGCAGCAGAGCGTAGTTGCTCTGCACAACCGCTGTGTGAATAATTACGTAAAAATACTTACTAATGAAAATATATACTTTTATCGCGTAATTCCTTGTTGTGTGTGCGTTACTTTTACACCCCACAATACAGCACTTCATTGTTAATGAGCACAATCTAAAATTTCGCGTAACTTCGACACATCTGCGGCACGTGTTGACACTGTGAAGTGAAATCTCCGCGAATGCGACAATAGTGACGTCTGGTGGCAAATAGTTAGAAGCCTCAAGTTGGTCGACTGCACAGGTCTACTAGCTTATGAACAGCTCTTCTTCTTCATATGTACTCTGTGCTTTATAATAATTACGTTGTAATACTTGTAATTTAATGTCATTGTTAGTTCTAAGATTAAAGATTGTAGAGAAAATAAATAAATTTGAAATAAATTTACACTTAAACATATATAGTTGCATATATAGTTAAAGTCCTGCGCCTCTTCTTGGCCGTTGAATGCAGGAACTTACGTTTGATCTATCCCGCCTTTTTAGGCTATGGCCATAATTATTTTTCCTCAATCTATTCTCGCTTGGCCCACAACATCAGAAAACAGTGTCCCGGTAGCCCAAGGCTGGCCCCACATAACAATCAGAGCTATTTGACGCTAACGATCAAACTTGAGCCATTCCACCAGATTACGACCCGAGTTCAAACGAGGAATTTCAGGATAAAAAATAAAGGGTTTCTTTGCCAAGCATTGGTTATTGTTGCGGTGGTGGTCGATTGGGATGTTTGCCACATTGAAAGGTACCAGTTTTGAATCCTGGCCTTACGAGTTTGTATACTAATCTGACTATTAATATGATATTCAATATATTTTTTAATTCTTCCATTACTGAGTGACTGACAGAAAACGCACAGCCAAAACTACCTACTAGACGTTGCTGAAATTTGGCATGTAGGTTCCTTAGGGGAGTGTAGGGGAGCACTTAAGTCCCGGACCCATGCTAGCATCCTCTCTCTCGAAGCCGAAAGACGTCCACTGCTGGACAAAGGCCTCCCCAAGTAATTCCATAACGACCGGTCCTGCGCTGCTCGGTGCATCCATGCGGCATCCCGCGACCTTCACTAGGTCGTCGGTCCACTGAGTGGGAGGCCTGCCAACACTACGTTTTCCGGCGTTCGTGGTCGCCCGTCGAGAACTTTTCTGCCCCAACGGCTATCTGTTCTACGAGCTATGTTTGAATGTTTTGTATGTTTTATGAAGAAGCGGGGTAAAAGGTTTATAATAGGTAGTTATCATAGACCACCATTTGATGCTGGTAAAGGAAAAACATCGGAAGGAATCCGTGATCATTTAGCTAGTATGTCACGAATTGTCTCACGAAAAAGTGGAGAAAAACAGTGAAGACTTTATCCTGGAATTCTGACATTTTAAAACTAAAGAAAAAAGCGGAAAAGGATCAAGTTAAAAAAATGTACCTAATGTCACAGAGATACGTACGCTAAATAACTGTCCAAAGAAAATTTTCCTTCAGTTCAAGCCATAAAATTTGGCTCAGTTCCAACAGTTTATCGCCTTTCCATTTTCTATTCAAAACCAATAAATTGGCCTCCAAAAACTGCTCGAGAAGGGATAAATAAAAAAACCAGTAAAGTGTAGGCAGTCGTAAAATGTAAAAGCGTAATGGCGTAAGCTGCCTACATAATATTATTAGTTTGGGAACTCATAAAATTGTATAAACAACTGTAACGTTGCGTTGTATTTGTTCTTTTGAGAAGAAACAGACAGTACTATTTTGTGAATTAGGTCATCTTTTGAAACCACTAGTGCCATCTGTTGTGCAGGTTGGAAATTAATATTGAAGATAAGCTTCTTGACATCTAGCATCATAGAGGTTTCGCTGTCCTTTGATGATATAGGAATATATTTTGAGATTTCTCTCTCGATTTTATTATTTAGTCAATAACCGGAATAAGTAAATATTCTATTCCTAGTCATGTGTTATCCTTTATTTCAATAAAAGGTTTTAAATAAAACTCTATCGAATTATAAATTTTTATTGTTTGGCAGAACTACTAGGTGTTAAATGTCATAGATTTGACGTTTAAAAAAAATAAAAGGGACGCGTTGACAAAATGGTCGGGACTTCTCAGCCGGGAGGCACATTATATCGTTTCTGTTTCGTCGCTAGGTAAAGATGAAGGATAAACCTTCATAAAAATGGTATATACAATGCACTAACAGGTAAGGCTTGGATAAAACGCTAGTGTGGTTTTATTTCTGATGTTTGAACATCCCGTGAAGGAATCCATTGTCTGTTTTTTTTCTTTAAATGCTGGATTTCTGTATGCCAATTCGTTTCAGCCAGCCAAATTGCAGATGGAATATGTTGATGGAATAATGCAACCTGAGTATTTATGTGAACGGTTGGATGGATTGCTTGCGTTGCGCAGATTTAGTAAGTATTTTTGAAATGATATATGCATCGCGCACATGGCCGACTTTGTGCGTGCCTTTGTTCAGAAATTTATGAAATATCTTATTCCAGGAACCGTTCGTCACTAGTAGGCTGGGTTCATGGATGGGGAGTGTGTCGTAGATTGTTTTGATCAACACGAGATACTCATGGAATTTTACAAGAAAGAATTTTAAAAGAAAGAAATTCAAAAGTTAAGATTTAAGATTTAAACTTTAAATAAACATCTTTTGAGGTTTAAATATTTGCCCAAATAGTATAGGGGTGATTAGTTTGGTCAATCACAACGGTTGGAGAACCTGTCGGCGTGGAGAGTTCAAGATATACCTGCAGGAGCACCAGGAGACCGTGGTTGCGGCAACAGGAAACGTTTAATCTACGGAATCTTTGGTTAGATCCAAAAAGAGGTACCAAAATTCATCTTATCTTGCTACGTCGAAGCTGGGGAATCAACCTTTGCTTTCCCTTGTATTTGTTACTACACAAAATTGGTAGTTAATCATTTTGAGGAGCTTTAATAAACCACGCGAACCGAATATACTCTCACGACCCTTTATATTTGGAAATTATTATGTTCTCTCTGACTCGGTCATCCTTACACACAAGAGCTTTGCTCATAATAAATAAGGTTATCTAAGAGTTTACATATTTTAAATATTGTACCATCCGTGTCCTCCTAGAGGGGTCATGTTTAAGAGTATAACTGTGCAATATTGTAATGATATCTAAATAATAAATAAATTCTGAGTACCTACCGAGTACAGACAATTTTATTTTATTTCCATTTAGCTAGTCCGGTTCCAGTTTTTTAACAAATTTCTGAAAGATTCTTAACATAACCTAACATACCATAAAACAATAAAATTACACATAAATCTCTATCAGTGGCGCCCACTTGGTTTATTAAAGCTTCATTTTGGTAGTGTATTATTATTTTCAGCTCATTGAAATAACTACTTTGTAATCAGGTTGTGCATTTATTTTTCATTTCCTATTTAGGGAAAATAAATACAATTTTTAGTTTTGGTTAATTTATTTTCTCTAAAATCAAAATAAAGAAATAACTGAGTTTTTTTATATTCTATCTGCAAATTATTATTTTTTGCTGTGCTGCTGTTAGTGTATGCTGTGCCTTGTTTTGTCTATTTTTTAATGTAATGTAACCATTACATTTATATTTTTTTCTTTGGTGTGTCATAACTACCTATACCGGGTTAATGATAAATATTACCTACTATCTAGACATATAAGTTACTATATAATATAAGTTACTTTATAAATCACAAAATACATATTGTTATAAAACTGCTTATAATACAGGTACTTAATCCTTTTTAAATACTTTGTATAAATATTCACAGATTAGTGAAATATTTTAATACTTTAATTTCACAACAAATTTTAAATACAAGTACTTATTTACACACAGCGATAGGGCTGTGCATATTATTTTTTTGTGGTGATTTGTGAACATGATGTTCCACTTATTTTGTTTTACAAGTAAATAACTTGTATACTTATTGTGACAGAGAAAACATATAGGTTATATTAATTTCTCCCTTATACTGGTGTTTATTACTGCTCCTATATAAAAAAAAAATGGATACACAAAGCGTTTATTTTCATTCGTTGCTACGCGAAGAGCTTATTTATGAGGTTTCTGTTCGATCGGAGATTCCAGAGGACACCGTTCCCAAATTGCGAAAACAGTTGAAGTCACTTTGTAAAGAATTTAAGCCGGAGGACATTTTGGGTGATGATATCAAACCCAGTGTGGAGTTGCCTCTTGTTACGGATAAAATCAAGGAATTACAAGGTATTTTGATAATTATAAGAAATCTAAGGATCGTTATCAGCTCTCTCGTGCGAAGGCCTTATATTGTCATTGTTTGCAAAGATTGGAGAGGTTACAATGTGAGGAACCTGCGGATAAGGATATTTGTGCTGCATTACTTTCAAAGTTGAAACCTTTTCTTGGTATTTTAAACGGTTGGGATTCTAAAAAACAGGAAGGTGAATCCAGTTCTGGTTCGGTTGAAGAGGTTGCGAAGGATAGTCAGGAGCGTTCTCCTATTAATAAATTAAATATCCACAAATGGAATATTAGTTTTAATGGTCACACAAGTGTACATTCCTTCTTAGATATGGTATGTGAACGTGCTACGGCTTTTGGTGTAAACGATACAGTGTTGTTCAAATCTGCGTTTTGTTTTTTCACGGACCAGGCACTTTTGTGGTATCGAGGTGTCAAACATCAAGTTTCATCATGGAAGGAACTCAGTGCTTTGTTAATCGAGGAATTCGCACCAGTTGATTACGAATACAGATTGCTAAGCGAAATAAGGTCACGTACACAAGGTTCAGATGAACCTATACACATTTATTTTGCGGTTATGAGTGGAATGTTCTCGCGTTTAAATACACCACTATCTGATAAAGACAAGTTGGATATTTTATTACATAACATTAGACCAACTTATAAAGAACAATTAGCGTTATACGATATTAGTTCTATTGATGATCTCAAACTTAAGTGTAGAAAAATAGAATCGGCACGTCAAAGCACAGAATTGTTTGTTGAACCACCTAAACAATCGAACATAAATCCTGATTATGTGTACAAGTGTAAACAGACAAAAAATGTCACCGTTGTGTCTCAACCACCTCAGGTAGAAAAGAAATTTCCAGAACAAAGACAAACTAGCAACATTCAAAATCAAAAACAATTTATTCAAACACACCATAATAAACATTTTGATAACACACAAAAACAGGATACAGTGAATAAAAATAAAAAAGTGTACTGTTACAGATGTAAAGTGGATAACCATAGTACTAGATTTTGTAGAGACAAAAGGTTATTATGTTTTAAGTGTGGAGAATTAGGCTACACAACTCGCTCCTGTCCTAAATGTAAAACTGGTTCGAATCCAAAAAACTAGGAAGCTCAAATCGATGTAAACTTAATTCGAAGGAAAAGGCTGATCCTTTTGGAATGGAAAGAATGGTTAGGGATTGTATCTAAATATTTTAAACATAACAACGTTACATCGGTTTTGTTTGAGCCAAACGTAAATGATATTCGGCCTTATCTAAATGTAGATATCCTAGACTTGACAATTTGTGGATTGTTAGATTCTGGTGCAGCGATTTCAATTATAGGAAATAATGCTCATAAGCGTTTTATTGATTTGGGATATTCTTTAGAAGACACTAACGAATCAAATGTTATGGTTGCGGACGGTTCAGTTTGCAATACTATTGGTTATTTAACACTGCCCATTACTTTTAAGGGAGTGACTAATGTAATCAAATTTCATGTAATACCTTCTATAATTTCAAATGTCATATTGGGAGTAGATTTTTGGAAAAGTTTTAAATTAATGCCGGAGATTTTTCAAAACATATCTTATATTGAAGCACCTACAAATTTTATTCAAAATTCTAGTTATGTTGACAAGCCTATTAATTTTGTAAAATCTTATAATGATTTGAATTCTAACCAAAAAGAGCTGGCAGAAATTATGATTAAACAATTTCATGACGTTTCGTTTGAAAGCAAGGGATTAGGTAGGACACATTTAATTGAACATACAATAAATACTGGTGATGCGTTACCAATAAAATGTAGACCATATCCAATGTCACCCGGAGAAATTGAAGGAATTGCATAAGGAAGTGGATAAAATGCTCGAGCTCGATGTTATCACACCTAGTGAAAGCCCGTGGAATAACCCAGTTCTTATGGTTCCAAAGCCAGATGGTACATGGCGATTTTGTTTGGATTGTCGAAAGTTAAATGCAGTTACGAAAGGGGATGCTTATGCAATACCTTATATACCTCAAATTTTAGATAGCCTTCGAAATGCTAAATTCATAAGCTCTGTTGATTTTAAATCAAGTTTTTGGCAAATTAAATTAGATGAAAATTCACAAGAAAAAACTAGTTTCACTGCTCCGGGTAAAGGTTTGTTCAAATTTAAGGTAATGCCATTTGGTTTGTGTGGAGCTCCTGCTCGCCAACAAAGATTGATGGATATGCTCTTTGGTACACCTTTTTGTAGTGATATTACAAAGGGTTTAGTATTCTGTTACGTAGATGATATTGTAATAATAGCTGAAGATTTTGAAACACATTTACTGCTGTTAAAACGCGTTTGCCAAAGAATTGAAAATGCAAATTTAACAATTAATTTTGAAAAAAGTAAGTTCTTCCGTAAATCACTTAAATATCTTGGGTATGTGGTAGATGAGTGTGGATTAAGAACGGATCCAGAGAAAGTGCGTGCAATTTTGGAATTTCCTACACCAAAAACTTCTAAAGAGGTCAAAATGTTCTTGGGAACTTGCTCTTGGTACCGTAGATTTATAAGAATTTTTTCATCTATAGCAGCACCACTTAATGCTCTTACCAGTACAAAGATTAAATTTGTTTGGAACACAGAAGCTGAAGAAGCTTTCACTCGTTTAAAAAATTGTTTAGTTTCAGCTCCGATTTTAGCCTGTCCAAATTTTGAAATACCTTTTGCTGTACATTGTGATGCATCAAGTTATGGTATTGGTGGCATGCTAACCCAAAATATTAATGGTCAAGATCACCCTGTGGCCTATACTAGTAGATCACTAAATAAAAATGAACGTAACTACAGTGCAACAGAAAGAGAAGCTTTAGCTGTCGTTTTTGCAGTTGAAAAATTTGAGCCATATTTGGGAACTAGACCTTTCACTGTTGTCACAGATCATGCATCCTTAAAATGGTTCATGAATTTGGAAAATCCTACTGGACGATTAGCTCGTTGGGGTTGTCGTTTGTCACAGTACAATTTCACAATTGAGCATAGAAAAGGGAAAGATAACGTCGTACCGGACGCTCTCTCACGTTTACTCAAGGTTGAAGTCATAAACACTCCCTCGGTAAATGAAGACGATGATGAGTGGTATAAGAAAATATTTCAGGGTTGTACAGCATATCCGAAAAATTATCCCAACTACCGTATAGAAAATGGAAAACTGTTTAGATATTGCAAAAGTAAATACACATTAACACAAGAGTTTGATTGGAAAGAGGTTGTGTCGAAATCTGGGCGTGCAAAGATTATCTCGGAGAATCATGAACCTCCAACTTCAGGACACCTAGGAGTATTCAAAACACATCGCAGGATATGTTTGAGATATTTTTGGCCAGGAATATATAGAGATGTAACAAATTATATTAGAAATTGTGCCACATGTTCAGCTTACAAACACAAGACAACTCTCACACCAGGACTTATGGGTCAACCAAAACAGTGCTATAGACCATTTCAAGTTTTGTCAATGGATTTGGTAGGACCTTTGCCTAGATCTCGTTCGGGATTTGTACATTTGTTAGTGGTAACATGCTGTTTTTCAAAATATACCATGTTGTTTCCGTTAAGAAGTGCAACTAGTGCCGCGGTGACAAAGAACATTGAGAATTATGTTTTCTTAGCTCACGGAATTCCTGAAACCGTAATTACCGACAACGGGGTTCAATTCACGGGATCTGATTTTCGTAAATTGCTTGAAAAGTATAACGTTCCTCGTGTTCACTACGGACCTAGGTACACACCACAAATTAATTTAGTGGAGAGATATAATAAAACCGTAATGACAGCTGTCTCATCTTATGTAAAACAAGATCATAGAACATGGGATTTAAATTTATATAAAATACAGTTTGCATTAAATAGCGCTGTTAATGAAACTACTGGTTTTACACCATTCTTTTTAGTTCATGGCAGAGAACCGATAATAAATGGGTCATTTTATAAAGATACTGGTGATTGTGATTATGATATAGCCATGCCAAGGGATGAATATGCAGGTGAGTTTGGAGTTCTGAAGGAGATCTTTAATAAAGTACGTACAAACATTTTAAAAGCTCACGCTACGAACACCAGGTATTATAATTTACGTCGCCGTGAGGTTAAGTTGTCTGAGGGACAGGAAGTTTGGCGGAAGACGTACATACAAAGTGACGCTGATAAATTTAAAGCTACCAAACTAGCACCTAAGTACGAGAAATGTATCGTAAAGAAAGTATTGTCACCATTGGTCTACGAATTAGAAGGATATGACGGAAAATATCTCGGTACTTGGCATATCAAGGATATCAAGGTATGACTACCTGTTTCTCACATCGCTTATACCCGTTTCTTCCTTATTTTTTTCTCCTCACTGTTAAGCAGTGGACTCTGGTTCTCTAGCCGTAGGACGTTTTTACGTGTTGCTTTGGTATATACCAAACAACGATGCCAAGGTTATTTTGAACTAGCATTAGTATGCTAGATTTTATTTTGAACTAGCATTAGTATGCTAGATTTTATTTTGAACTAGCATTAGTATGCTAGATTTTATTTTGAACTAGCTTTAGTTTGCTAAGTTTTAATTTAAATTAGCTTAGACTGCTAGGTTTTATTCTTAACTAACTCTAGTTTACTAGATTGTGTTTTTTAACTAGTTAGTAGAGGTCGTGTTTTAACTTGGTTGCATGCTCGTTAGGAAATATTTTTGTACTATGGATAGTAGGTACATACATAGTTTTACTAACGGTTAGGATAGGAACACACAATTTTCTTTTGTACTTGCTTGGTGATATAGCTTCCAGCTGTCACTAAGGTTTTTTTTCTTTTCTTTTAATTTTCTTTAGTCTGTAGACTATATTTAGTAATATAGCTAAGAGCTGTTACTTAAGTTTTGTGATATAGCTAAATGCTGTCAATTTTTTTTCTTGTCCTTAGACATAACTTTAGTGATATAGTAATAATTACTGTCACGTTAGTAATTTTGTTTCGTTTAAAATGATAGCACATGTTGCATCTTTTTATTCATTTCATTGTTATCTCTTGGTAGAAATCATGTGGCACATTAGACCACTTACCTTGAGAATATTTTTTTTGTTTGTTGTGATGGTCCATGGCGGCTAGTAACTGGTTTATAGCTAGGGTTGATATCATGTGGTTTGAAAAATATTCACTATATCCTAGACTATATACTTTTCTTTCTTACATGAGTAGAATTTCAGAGTAAATAGCTACTTACTGGGGATTGAGTACAACTGGGAATGACAGTTTGGACTCCTGGGAATAAGTGTGCTAGAACGTGACAGGCAGTAAAATCTGCAACTGCTACTGTTTATGATAGGGATGTATGATAGAAAGATGGATTGAAAGAAAGGGGAACATATGCTCGGACAGCAGGTGAAAATTAAAGATGGAATAACAACGGTCCTGGCAGTTGGTTTTCATTTTGGTCTGTATCACAGTAGGAAAGGAAATGTAAGTAGGTAAGTACTCAGAGTTTGTTTTGTGGTGGATAGGATTTTAAAATTTAACATAGTGAAATTTTAATATTTAACGTTTTAAAACTGGTGGTTATTTTCTGTTTTATTTTCATTACTTTTTTTTGTTTCCAGCTAAGTACGCTGAGGGCAGCGGGTTTCTCCTGTGTCGAAACTTTTTCTGGGGGAGGGATATTGTAACGTTGCGTTTTATTTGTTCTTTTGAGAAGAAACAGAAAGTACTATTTTGTGAATTAGGTCATCTTTTGAAACCACTAGTGCCATCTGTTGTGCAGGTTGGAAATTAATATTGAAGATGTTTTGACATCTAGCATCATAGAGGTCGCTGTCCTTTGATGATATAGAATATATTTTGAGATTTCTCTTGATTTTATTATTTAATAACCGGAATAAGTAAATATTCTATTCCTAGTCATGTGTTATCCTTTATTTCAATAAAAGGTTTTAAATAAAACTCATCGAATTATAAATTTTATTGTTTGGCAGAACTACTAGGTGTTAAATGTCATAGATTTGACGTTTAAAAAAAAAAATAAAAGGGACGCGTTGACAAAATGGTCGGGACCTCAGCCGGGAGGCACATTATATCGTTTCGTTTCGTCGCCAGGGTAAAGATGAAGGATAAACCTTCATAAAAATGGTATATACAATGCACTAACAGCCAGCCAAATTGCAGATGGAATATGTTGATGGAATAATGCAACCTGAGTATTTATGTGAACGGTTGGATGGATTGCTTGCGTTGCGCAGATTTAGAACCGTTCGTCACTAGTAGGCTGGGTTCATGGATGGGGAGTGTGTCGTAGATGGTTTTGATCAACACGAGATACTCATGGGAATTTTACAAGAAAGAATTTTAAAAGTAAAAATTTAAAAGTTAAGATTTAAAAATACTTAACTCAGTTCTTAATGTTTAAAGTTTTGATATTTCATCACTGCTTGAATAGTTTTTACTATACAGTAGTCTCCTTTAAATAAACATCTTTTGAGGTTTAAATATTTGCCCAAATAGTATAGGGGTGATTAGTTTGGTCAATCACAACGGTTGGAGAACCTGTCGGCGTGGAGAGTTCAAGATATACCTGCAGGAGCACCAGGAGACCGTGGTTGCGGCAACAGGAAACGTTTAATCTACGGAATCTTTGGTTAGATCCAAAAAGAGGTACCAAAATTCATCTTATCTTGCTACGTCGAAGCTGGGGAATCAACCTTTGCTTTCCCTTGTATTTGTTACTACACAAAATTGGTAGTTAATCATTTTGAGGAGCTTTAATAAACCACGCGAACCGAATATACTCTCACGACCCTTTATATTTGGAAATTATTATGTTCTCTCTGACTCGGTCATCCTTACACACAAGAGTTTTGCTCATAATAAATAAGGTTATCTAAGAGTTTACATATTTTAAATATTGTACCATCCGTGTCCTCCTAGAGGGGTCATGTTTAAGAGTATAACTGTGCAATATTGTAATGATATCTAAATAATCAATAAATTCTGAGTACCTACCGAGTCCGAGACAATTTTATTTTATTTCCATTTAGCTAGTCCGGTTCCAGTTTTTTAACAAATTTCTGAAAGACTCTTAACATAACATAACATACCATAAAACACTAAAATTACCCATAAATACCTTTCAGCCTATAAAAACAGTACCGAGTTAGAAAAGGAATCTATAAAAGAAAAATATGAGAAACACCTTAGTGAAAAGAATTTGTCCCGTATTGAAAAAGAAAAAGATAAGAACAATATAAATATACTGGTCGCGGTGTATGAGTCTTCAGGCAGTTTTTCAATGCCCCAAAGGAGACATCTCTTGTTTTTTATTACAAGTCTAAACTGAATGTGCTTAATTTAACAATTTATAACTATTCAAAATAATTTAGTTGACTGCTACGTGTGGGATGAATCCAATGCTAATAGAGGTGTCAATGAAATCGCTACCTGTGTTTATAATTACCTGAAAAAAAATCTCTGTAACGGCAAAAGAGCCTTGATGTTGTCTTCTATTCCGATAAATAGCTTCCGGACAGCAAAAAAACAAATTTATGTTCTCAATGTATCTATACGCAGTAAAAACTTTGCCTAACCTGAAATCTATCACACAAATTAAATTCTTAATTAAGGGCCACACGCAGAATGAGGGAGATTCAGCTCTATTCTCCGTAGAAAATAGAAAGAGAAGTTAAAAGACAACTTCAGAGGTCAGGACCAATGTATACACCTGACGCATTTATCCGGAGCTATAAAAGCAGCAAGGAAAAAAGAAGCTGAACCTTTCCAGAAGTGCATGAAATGTGTTATGATGACTTTTATGATTGGAAGAGTTTATGCACCCAAATTAACTTCACAATATCGAAAGATGAAAAAACAATGAAACTGTAAAATTTGCTGCAATAAGAATTATAAGATTTCAAAGTACTGATCCCGATGCCATATTTTTCAAAGAATCTTATGCAGACGAACTATTTAAGAAAAGTAAAGCTGTAGTTATTAAAAAAAGAAGAAGTATTGGCAATAACGACGCCTTAGAATTTTTAAAAAAAGCATACCTGCAAAGACTTGGAATAGCCAAGAGAAAAAAAAGCTGATCTCATGGATTTGGTCAATAAGAACCTCATTCCTCAGATACCACAAGCCATTTTACAAGTCACTCTGATTAAGACTGATTGTTATTACATTTTATGTAGTGTGTAGTACTTTTTTAGAAATTATATAATTGCAACTTGACTGAGTTCTAATCTCAATCGTTATTAATATTAAGAGATGTGATAATATGCCTAGCTGAAGTTCCTAATACTTATATAACTTTATGTGTAGAGGTAGGTGCAAATGTTCGATACGTACAAACTTTTTGATAATAACTTTTTACATAATAATAATATCAAAGTTATTAGTTTTTAAATGTCTTTATTTTATATGAAAAAGTTCATTTTTTAGTTACTATTTGAACATTATAATAATTTTAAGGGAAATACTTAGTAAATTACGATTGATCTCGTGTTGATTCTTTGATATGTCTATTGCGGTGGAATTATACCATTCTTTTTATGCAAAAATTGTATCCTTGAAAATAAAGGATTTTTATTCTAACAATGTATTATTTTAATTAACCATATAGTTTACGACTCTAAATTAACATATTCAATGTGATAAGTCATTATGTCACAAACATTTTTTCATTTATTTTCATAAATAACGTGACATATGTTCCTCTTTTTATCTAACATCCAAATTTTCCGGGTAAAATCTTATGAGCACTGTACATTTTCTGCTTATTTTCTAAAAGCTCATTAGTTACCTCATCAAAATAATTGAATATCCACATTAAACATATTAATATTTTTGATTTTATAAATTTTTTAAAGTTAAAAAGTCGTTTCCTGTAAAAATAGGTTTTTTTAATTATCACGTTGTCATCGCAAAGAAGCGATATTATGACGTTATCGTATTACTAGTGCTAAGTAATTCGACGCTTGAATCGCTAGATTTCCCATTAAAATTACAAATGGTCTCTAGTTGAGTCCCAATGACTATAAATCCCATCAAAACATCATATGTCAAATAATGCTGCCGAGTAGCGCAATTATTCACTGTCAAAAATAAAAACTAATGTACAGCCATACCTTTCGCAGGCCATCAACAAAGTACCCGATGTATCAAAAATAAAATAAAAAATAAATATTAATATATGTTTTAACACAAAAGTTTTATTTTATAAAGTACCTATTACATTTTTTGTATACAAGCCAAGTTGATTGAGCAGATTAGAGTTCAGAGCTAATTTTTAGTACTGAACGCTTTGGAAAACATACTTTATTTCGCTCGCTACCCGAGCAGCATATTA
>JAEMBS010000564.1:0-22000 GCA_018467065.1 Ephestia elutella
AAAATCAACTTGGTGAGTTGAAGATTAAATTTATAGTTATTAATTTAGGTTTAGTGCTTTAGGGTCCCGTAACTCCCTTTATAAGTTATGGTGGTAGCAGAGTGCATTTAGGTTAGTTTCTAGGCTCGGGTCGGACAGACGCAGTGCCGTGCAGAATCGTTACCGCCGGGTATCCCTCGGACTTTTTTGGGGACCTATAGGTCTCCCACTTGAAATCGGGTCTTTTTCGGTGATCAGCGTTCACGGCGCTTCGTTTGTCCCGAATCTCTGCCACACAATGAATAACTGGAATAAGAGTTTCAAATTGGCTCACGTCACGTCAATAATATTGTAAATGTGATTGATGATGTGTAAAAAAATCAGTAGGTGTAGGTACTAAACAGGTACCTAACCTACTTAATAACTTTTCTTTAACTTTTTTTAAGTCGGTTGAAAAGCATACACATTAGAGTTTTCGAATTACCCCGGTCCAAATTAGACATTGATGCCTACATTAACTCCTTCGTAAAGCTGAAAATTTATGTTTTACCATTTGTATATTATTAACTTTATTATATTATATTATTTATGGATATATGTCGCTATACTGACTCGTGTGTAGTGAGTTGTATTTGTCACCATCACCATTAAATTAACTGACCGAAGCACTGTACCTACTAGGTGCAGATGAGTGTTAGTAGGTTTGTACCAGAAGGAGCTGGAAATTAAACACGTGTTCACTGTTTAGTGAGTAAAGTCAGACTGTTTAATAAAAGATTTTGGAGTTTAAGTAAACAGTTGTAACGGAACATTGTGGTTTTTAAAAAAATAATTATACAAATTACTTAAAGTTCCGTTGGCAATAATCATAAAATAAGTTGCCATAACAATAATGTTACGTACGGTCCTTTGTTGCGAAAGGCATTGTGCATTTTGGTAATTGCTTTACGATGCCTTCGCAAAGTATGGGTGCCGTTAGGTCCCGTGGGAATGCCACGGAACGCCACATCAGCTTTCAGTATGTAGTACAACAAAATTTCGTACGATGCAATGTTTTCAAGATGTAAGCAAAGAACCAAAAAACGGGACCTTCTTGGGCCCCACTCCCCTCCTCTGGCTCCGAGTCAGGAGACAGGTCTTTTTAGTATTTTTAAGTTAATCTCCCTAACTAAGTCCAAACAAAGTTCCTAAGTCCTTTGACTTAGGAACTTTGTTTGGACTGCTCGACTTTTCCATCCACGCTACGTGAGATGGTGCATTCATTTTACCAAGCTACTACGCCGCAATCGGCAAGTTCTTTTGTTAAACGTCCTTTGAGAGAGACGGCATTTTACCACTTTTTGAGAAATATAAAGAAGTATAACAACGTTAAATGCTATTTTTAAAATAACGTTACGCACAAATTAGATAAACTTATAAAATGCTTCGAAATGGAAAAGAGATGAATGACCAATGACAGTTGAATGAATGAAAAAAGAACGAACAGGTTTAAACCTTGTCTACAAAGACACTCTTTAAACTTGGTTTGTAGTAACTAAACTTAGACAACACTTAAACACGCGTCTAACGTCTTAGACATTGTTTAGGTAAACATGGTTTAAACACGTGTTTATAATATTTTTTGTAGTAAGACTGAGACAGTCTTACTACAAAAGATTTAAACTACTTAATAATTGTTTAGAAAAAACATTACTACAAAACGATGTCTAACACATGTTTTGGGGATAGAACGTGTTTAAGCATTGTTTAACTTTAGACAAGCGAATTCTCTGGTTTGCACGGAGTGTTGTTTATATCCTGTCTAGTCATTTTGATTGCTTGTTTGTTGTGTGAACTCGTGTTGATTTCTTACGACGACCAAAAATGGATTTTGGGATGTTTGAAATAGTTGATTTTATTGACGAAATTGATTGATTGAATTTTATTGATTGATTGTAAATGTTTTGATTTAATAAAAAAAAAAAAACTTGGACTATTTAACAGAATATATAGAGACGACGAAATACCACGTGTGAGGATAAATTCATTTGAGCATTACAATGAGGCGACTTTTAGGAAGAAATACCGGTTTAGTAAAGCCTTTGCCGCCGAAATAAGTGGATTTGGTGAAAAAATGATTTTGTTCACGACGACAGTGAAATAAACAGACAATTAGTGACTTTAAATTATGTGTAAATAATCAGTGCAAAATAAGTGATAAGACAATAAGTGATAACAGTGTAGTGTTAGTATTATCTCTTATAAAAACTTTACGAATCAATGAGTAGATGATAGTTATGCGTGAAATAAGTTTTGTATATTTAAATTTTCGTATTTTTTTTTATGTTTGTATATATGTGTATGTAAGCCTCTATTTACTGAATAAAGATTGATATTTTTGTTGTTTCATTTATAAAGAATAAGACATGATAGAAATACTTAGGTTTCATGTCAAAGTACTAATGTTGAGAGTTTGCATATTTTTACACAAACACATTTAAGTTTACATACTTACTTTTTCACATAGTTTTAGGTCTTACTAGGTCATACACATAGATTTTTAGGATAAGTAAACACTAGGAACGCTAGACATAGACTGAGAAATGCGACACCTTGTGTCGAGTATTTTAATGACCCCTCCCGGGCTGGGGAATTGCGGGGAGGCACGCCTACCCGTGTGTATTTATAGTGGGGATTTTCCAACGCATTTCCCAGGAAAACTAGCGTTCCTAGCACTTGGAAAATACTGTAAATAGGTAGCCTAAGAGTAAGACCTAACTTTATTAGTATAAGTTTTATAATGTAAATATTAGTTTTAAGTATGATTTTGAAGGAATAAAGTTTACCAGAGGTGCGCGGGGGAGCGCGGGACGAGGTACTGCCAGAGCAATTGTATAAAAGCGCGAACATTACAAAGGCCGCGCCAGTTCGTTCGATCGCGGGTTACAGTGCAAATCCAAGAAATATAAGGAAGAAAGAAGCCCTGGAAGAAATCCCTGCCCAAGTAAGTGCCTGGCTCCTCTCTCTCCACGTCGCCTTGCTGGTTTTTATGAAGAAAAGTGTTTTATTTTTACTATCCTGTTTCTTAGCGTTATCTTGAAACTCAAGCCTATACAGTCCTATGTCAAGAATCCCCCCACCCTACAGTCCACTGCTCATCAACGCGTCTCTTCACATCGCATGAACAGCGCCATTTGGGGGATCCTAACGAGTGCCGGTGCTGTTCATCTGGTCCTTCGAGCCGGATCTACGCCAGTCAAGTCCACGAAGTTTCAAGAGCTACGAAGCAGCGCAGGAAATATCAAGATGGTCGTCACACGTAGCCAAGCAAGGAGATGAGAGGCCAGGCCCAGGCACTACCCAGAAAGAAGCGATCGACCGTACTCCAACCAACGTCAGGGGCGCCGGCAAATGTCGTCCGCCCGCCCCCCGTATTAGAAGCCCGTTTCTGTCGTCCGCGGCTGCCGGCCGCACCTCGCCCCACGAAGAGAGTCGTCTGCAGACATCACTACCGAAGAAAGAAGCGTACGCTGACCGTCAAGAAGGCTCAGCGAGGTCAGGCACACTCAGGCCTGGCGACACTCGGTCCGTCCGATCGGCGGCCTCCCGCAAAGAGACTACTCGCGGAGTTGGAGGCCAAAGAGAGGATGGCCGAGCTATGAAATTGAAGAAAGTGCAGGCGGAAGAAAGAGCTCCAGAAGCTACGCCTACAACGCCTCCAGATCGAAGAAGAAGATGACGAATCTGTCGAGGAAGAACGAGAAGAAGAAATTGGAATCGGTCCGGATACAAGAATGTGGATAAAGAGGACACCGCTCAAGGAAAATGATACTGCACAGCCGCCGCCCGGGGGAGAAAAAAGAAGACGCCGAGGAAGAAGTGCAGCACACAGGAAGATATTAAGAGACACGACAAGACGGAAGAAGGCAAGAAGGAGACAGGAAAAGATATGTCAAAAGGAAAACTCTCAACCTCAGCCAGTCGTGGATGTTGCGAACCTTGGCCGCTACGCTTGCTCAACGCCGCGCGTAGCAACCGGGGAACCACCGAAGTACCTACAAGAACTTCCATTTTCAACGGCAGCAGTAACGAGTGGCTAGGATTCCGGGCCGCCTACGAAAGTTCAAGTGGTTATTTTTACGTCGACGGAGAACCTCGCACGCATAAGGAAGAAGTCTGCGAAGGCCCCGCAAAAGAAGCCGTCGGGTGTCTACTGCTCCAGTCAACCCGACCCCAAGTCGGTGCTGGACGCTCTGGAACGAAGATTTGGAAGACCAAGAAGCACTCATCCACGCCGAAATAGAAAAAATGGAAGTCCCTACACAAGTTAACAGATAACCCGCGGGACCACTATGTATTTTTGCCGGCAGCGTGAGTAACATCGTGGGTACTATTTGAAGCACTTAAGAAGCCACATTACCTGTACAATCCGGAGTTGGCGCGCGTCGTGGTTGAAAAAATTAACGCCTATTCTACGTAACAGAGTGGTACGACTTCGCCGCCTCAAAAAAAGAAGAGACGCCGGATATCAAGAAATTATCAATATTTCTCAACGAAAGAGGCCGACAAGTTATTGGTGCTTACGCCCTGCCGAAGCGAAATAATAAAAGAAGAAAAGAAGTTTTCAAAGAAAGAAGAAACTTCAAGAAAGGGAACGCACTTTCACCGTCAACAAAGAAGAAGCTGACTACACCCATTGTCCGACGTGCAGAGAAGCAGCACAAGCTCACCGAGTGTGAATTATTCCTGGGGAGCTACGAGTCAACGACAGATGGGAAATCGCAAAGAAAAATCATATATGTTTTCGCTGTCTGAAAAGCAAGACACAGAAGATTCAACTGCAAAGCCGCACCGTGTGGAAAACAGGGCTGCAACATGCGACACCACAAGCTGTTACACCATGATCGACGCGAGCCGGCACCGCAACAACATCACGAAGCTGTGACGTCAACAAAGGAGATCACTACCGCGGCGTGCCATAAGTCAAGTCGTCGCGCCTATTTGAAAATTATTCCGGTGGTACTCAGCGGGCCGCTTTATCAACGCATCGAAACGTACGCGTTGTTATGCGACGAAGGCAGCACAGTGACGCTCGTCGACGCCTCCATAGCAGATGTCATCGGCGCCGACGGCCCTAAAACAAGTATGTGGCTACAAGGCATCAGCAGCGAAAATGCGACACGAAAAAGTAAGTCAGTCAGCATGAAAATTCGGGAAAATTCGCGTCAGAAGAGTACAACATAGAAGCCGCACGCACAGTCAACAAGGTTGGACTTTGCGACCGAGTCCAGTCAAAAAGAAGATATGGAAGATTGCACACACCTAGAAGATATTATGGAAGAAATCTCGTGTACGAACGCGCCTCACCGAAGATACTACTGGGACAAGACAATATCGACCTTATTGTCACACGAAGACTGCGAGCGGGGAAGAAGAATCAGCCCGTCGCGTCCTACACACAGCGCTGGAGTTGGAGTACTCCACGGGTGCCAGAGCTCTCTCACTGGTACCGTCGCCTTTTACAATGGGAACATACAAGTTAAAAGAACAACGAGGACATGGAAGAGATGATCAAGAACCACTTCAAGCTCCGAGTCACTATGCATCGAGCCCAGGAAGCCAAAGAGAAGATCCAGAAGAAAAAGCCCTCGTCACCCTACAAGAAAAAAGCCGACGTTTGCCAGACGGGAGATTCGAGACCGCTCTACCGTGGAAGGACGAGAACTTCGCTTATACCTAACAACTTCACGCAAGCGCCGAAGAGGAAGACTTCACTCGCTGGAAAAGAAATTAGATCGCGATGAAGATTTGAGAGAAAAAATATGAAGAAAAGAATAAACAACTTGCTGAAGTCGGGTTACAAAAAAACAAAAACAAAAACAAAAATCATTTATTTCACCAGTATACCTACTTATACTTCTAGATAAATAATGCTAGCTTAAAATTAAACGTTGACGGCAATTAGGGCAGAACACTCCTGACAGATCGTCACCAAACTAGGTAAACCTGTATCTTGGGATTTACTGCCAGAGAGGAACCACACCGCATTGCGTCTATGTCGTGTACAGTAAATAAGTAGAGTAACTTCTAGCTATGACTAAACAAAGGAGCGCTTATTTCCCAAACTAGTAAAACTGTAATTTGGGAATAAGAAAAAATAAAAAGATCAAGTATAAGTGAAAGACAGTAAAGATATAAATGGAAGTGACATAAAATGAGATCAAGCCATTTTTGAAACAAAAAAGATGTGTGAATGCAGGTTGAGTAAGGTGCCAGAAATAATACATTAAGTAACTAGTGTTATACATGTTTTAGGGTACTAATAGAGGGGGAACTAAGATATGAAAACCAGTAAGGATTCAGTATCTGCGTAGTCCTTGTTTAATAGCCACTGTTTCAGTTTAACTTTGCAGGAATATTTAGGACAAGGGTATAGTAGAAGCTCTTTATTGGCATTATTATAAAGATATACGCTGAGCACTGCAAAGTGACGCTTAGCCAACGCTGTCCTATGTGTTATAGCCGGAAAGACAATGTCCGAGCGTCGCTTACTGGTATAGATAGAGGGATCATAAGGAGCGCTAATGTGTTTTCT
The DNA here is from genome assembly GCA_018467065.1 of Ephestia elutella. Classification (NCBI taxonomy): domain Eukaryota; kingdom Metazoa; phylum Arthropoda; class Insecta; order Lepidoptera; family Pyralidae; genus Ephestia; species Ephestia elutella. The sequence continues at coordinate 6,554 of JAEMBS010000564.1, forward strand.
CAAAATGGTAAGCATAACATAAAGTTGCCTTACGGTCAACATAGATGTATCCTTATATAGCTGTTCGGTGGAATACTGAAAAGGTTTCCTATAAAGAACCTTTAAGACTGCCCTCTGTGCACGCTCCAAGGACAGCATTATAGTTTTACCGGAACCACCCCAAACTGTGATACCATAAGTGATTATCGACTGGCAGAGAGCGTAGTACACAGTTCGCAAAGTGGTTTCGTCAGCAATGTCTCTTAAATTTTTGAAGATGTATATTAATTTTCTAATCCTTGGGATGAGAAAGTCGACATGCGACTCCCAGTTTAGTGTTTGGTCTATAAGTATGCCCAGGTACTTCACAGTGACAACTCGAGAAATTCGAAGACAATTGCAGTCGGGAGATTGCCTGTTACATCTATGGGCTTTAAGAGTAAAGGATACAGGGGGTGTGAAACATTTCTTTGTAGCAAAGGGAATAAATTGAGTTTTCCCTATATTTAGGGTCAAGGAATTTAAAGAAAGCCAAGTCATCACAATTGATAGAGCATTTTCAGCTCGTAATTGCACCTCGGACCAGTTCGCACCGTGGATAATAAGTGCAGTATCGTCTGCATAAACAAAGGTTCTGCAGGAAGGAAGATTAATGACACATAGTTCATTTATATATAGCGTAAATAGGGTTGGGCCTAAGATGCTACCTTGCGGTACACCAAAAATCAGCTCACCCTCCTCGCTAACATAATCCTCTATTTTAACTGACTGTGTGCGATTTGACAGATAGTCGCGGAAAATTTCAAGAGCTGTGCCTCTAACACCAACTTGTTCTAATTTTTGCAAAGGATAGGTATTGCGACTGTGTCAAAGGCCTTAGATAGGTCTAAAAACACACCTAGACACTTCACTCCTGCGTCTAAACACCCAACAACATGATCAACCAGTGACGAGACGGCATCTTCAGTAGAGACACCTTTCTGAAATCCAAACTGGTTGGGTGCTATAATTCCCTTTGTCTCTAGGTATTTGACCAACCTATTATTAAGGACTCTCTCTAAGATCTTTGACATTGCCGTGAGAACTGAAATTGGTCTGTAGTTACCAACATTCTGGCAGTCTCCACCTTTATATACTGGATGCACTAATGCCTTCTTGAAAGCATCCGGAAACTTGCCTGTGTTGAGGGACAGCTGACAAATATGCGTCAGAAGTGGAACAAATACATCGCGCAAAGATTTCAAAAGCCGAGCAGAAACACCATCCCATCCCACCGCACAATCATCACGTAGGTTCAGTATAAGTGTCTCAATTTCTGCATAGTCCACATCATACAGCACCAAAGACTCAAGAGAAGAGTTAGGAGGATGAAGTGGATGACGATCAATATGAGGAGAAATGGACGGTATATTTGAAGCCAGATCTTTACCAACATTGATAAAATAATCATTGATTGAATTAACAGCTTCCTTTGGATCTGGGTCAGTATTCAGTAAAGGTCTGGCTGATGAAGAAGTAGATCTATAACGAGTTATGTAATTGATTAAGTCCCAAGTAGCCTTAGGGTGATTCTTAGCTTTATCTAGCTCCTGTTTGTAATACTCCTGTCTCAATTTCCTTAAAAGAGAATTGATAAAATTGCAGTACCTAACATAAGTTATTTTTAAAATAATATTGTTTGGATCATTCCTCTGACGCTTATGCATTTTGTCTCGATTCTTTATGCAACGGAGCAAGCCCGGTGTGATCCAAGGCTTTATAGTCCTTTTAGTGCGTGAAACATACATTTTAACGGTGTGAGTGTTTATTATCTCAGTAACTGTTGCAACAAGAACATTTGCCGCTGACATTCGGGTCAGTACATTGAAAAATTTGTGTAAAGTCAGCATTCCTAATATCGTTGTGAATGGAGAGATGATCAATTTTTTTGTATGTAGTGATTTTTTTTTGAAAATGTTTTACAAGAAGGATGTGTATCTAACGAAAGCAGCGTGGGACAATGGTCAGTTACAGCTGTTTCTATTACTAATGTAGTGGATTTAGATTTTGATTTAAGTAATACGTGATCCAAGCAGTTTTTATCTCGAGTGGGGAAATTGTGAGTTGGCAAAAGTCCGTGGCTTTGCCGCAATATTTAAGTAACTTTCACATATTGAGGGGTCATTGTTAGTAGCGATGTTAATATCGCCTACCACTGTTATGAATTGAAATGGCTTTTAACGTTAACAGGAGATCATTAAGACTGTTGAGAAAATTACTATTATCAGTAAAAGACGGGGCCTGTAAACAGCAATAAGGGCAAAAGTTTGACCAACATTACAAAGCAGACAGTTTGCATCTTTTAAAATTTTTGGTTCTGAAACAGTGCAATCGAGCGACATGCGGGCATAAACAACCACCCCATCGTTCTGGTTATAGTGATCCGTTGTTTTATAACTATAGTAGCCACTGGGAGATCAGGAACAAAAGGTGTCTGTGACAACCTACATTCCGATAAAATAATAATGTCTGGGTTAATTTTCGCAATTGCCATAGCAGAGCTTGTAATTGACTAAGGTTTTTATTAACACTGCGGATATTCAGGTGAAATATTGTTAAGAAATTTTTATCCAGTTTGTATATAGTTGATGCACTGTTCGGGGCGAACAACAAAAAGAATTTGAGACGTTAAAGTCCTCTAAATTAGATAAAGTATTGTTAATGTGTACCATCGTGTAAGGATAATAAAGTGTCAGTGAAGTAGCAAAAAAAAAAAAAAAAAATTATAATAGATAAAGTAAAAAAGTAAAATGCGGCTTTGAGTATTTATTTAAGGTTTGAGTACAAGATTTTATTTTAGATTAAAGGCAGGTAGGTAAGTAGTTAATGGCTGTGATCTCTTACAATAATTAAAGACCATTAAATATAACCTAATTAGAAGATTAGGTACTCTTTTCTAGTTCCAACAAAGACTGTTCACTGCTAATCTTTAAAGATTTAAATTTCTCGTCTTTTTTAATATAAATATTAGTGTTGACAGTTAATAAAACTTATAATTATACCTTTTACAAAATTCACGACACAAAAGAATAACCGTCGACTGCTTCCCGGGAGGAATTCAGAAATATATACCAAACTTGGATCTCTGGAATTTATATTATCTAGACCAATGTCAGGTGGAACAGAGCTTATTGTCTCGGGATTTGTTAAACTTGCGTACAGCCGAAAGAAAGTTCGATTTCTGTGAAACAAGTGAACAAACTCCACTACAATGGGTTTGCTTTTTGCCCGGCTTGGCTGGGAGTCTGTAACAGTCTCGGATGTCGCGGGAGTCTACGGGTATACCCAACGCGTTGCCTATATTCTGAACTTAGGGAGCACAGGGACTGCAGAGATTCACCCTCCAATTCCGCTATATTGCGGATTTCGACGGACGACGAACGGACGGAGAACTTCGAATCCTGTTCCTTTTGGTCTATACGGCCTAAATGTTCCAGGTGTTTTTTTCTATGGTTGTTTTCCAGTTTTTCAACCCCTATTTGTAATCTCTCTTCCCATTACCCAGCAGAAATTCTTTCCAGTGCCTTCTCAATGTCTTGATTACTTTTCTGAATCTGTTGATTTTGTTTTTTTATATCTGATACATCAAGAGATAGCTTGCTGAATAATAGGTTATTGTTTTGCTGATTTGTCTGCAACACCTCCGAACATAGACTTTATCTCCAAGTTTGAAGTCTTCGTCGTGAGTTGAGGGTGGTGACGATTGAAAACGGAGACGCTTATGACGTGTAGTCACACCGGAGTTGACATCCTGTTTGGTGGAGGAATAGCTAGCTATGTCTGGATCACTGATTGAGACATCGAGGGAGTGGATGGTGGAAATTCTTTCCATATGTAAAGCAATACGAGTAAAGATTTTTTCTTCGTATTTAATACAATGTAGCACTGTTGTGTAGCAAACAGATAACCGGTCCAAGGACGATGGCGGGCGGCGCGGCGGGCGAGCCGGGAGGCGGGCAGCGCTTGCGCATCGAGTGCTCGATCGATATGTTCGTATGTTGAGGCAGGTCAGGGGATAAATCACACTTATTTCACACTCGAATTTTTCGTCACTGCATCGAAATGCGCGGAAAAAATAAAAATCCAATAATAGATCCCTATAGTCCAGGTCACTAGGTACACTGTAGTAGCAAACACAAATGTAGATTTTGTTGCAATAAACTATTGAAAAAACATGTATAACCGGGGGACGCAAAATAAACGCAGCTTACTCGATGACGCGTCGGAGCGATTATTATAGAGACTACGTTCCAGTTTCATCTCATCAGATAAGCTCCATATCATTACTTACTTTTGCGACAATAGAATTCTTTTCTCAAAGAGCTGTTCCTAAAAGGTACATAATAGATTTGTTAAGATGCTACTTACAAATAGCTTCCAGCAATATTTCCAGTTATGTACTGTGTTCCATATCTCACTGATAAGGCTCCCCATAGCTCAGTCTGCCGATGTTCAACTAAAAGCAAAAATCATAGCAGTCATAAATAATAAGTCATAAAATATTGCTAATGTATTTTGAGACTTCACTCACTTGAGAATTTTTAAAATTCTAGATAACTTAAAGCCTTTTTCGTAAATACGAGATGTTGTGGCTATCACAAATAAAAAAGAAATAAAAACTCCGACTCGTTCTAGACTTTGAGCAACAAGGACATCCGCGCGCGTAAGTAGGAGTCCGTGTTGCCCTATTGTTCTAGAGAGTTCAAATAATTCTTCTCAGCTCTATAAATTAACATAGAAAGAGCTTAAAACAAAAGTGGAACGGACTTACAGCGTCATGATAATTGGCCACAGGTTCCGGGTGGGTGTTCCCAAATGGAATCAGTAACAGTTGGCTGAATGAATGGAATGACAGATACAGGTCGATTCTGTCACCGATGCTTTCTAATGAAGGTTGAGAGAGGACCTGAGTCTCAGGTTCAAGAGAATGGCCCAGGCCCAGCGTAAGTGTCCGATGCTGGGTTGAAGTACTGGCTCCTGCGACTGTTGAAAAAAGTTAAGTCTTTAAAATTTATTTTACTCCCGTACACTTGCTGAATCTGTGTATTGTTAGTTTTTAGTTTAAGATTTAAGTACCTACTTATAAGCATGTGAGTGCTAAGCTTTCAAATAAAAATTTTCATTCATTCAAATAAATGTGTGATATTTTCATCATTCTATGAATAGTTTTTGAGTTACCATCGTGTACTTTGGGTAAAAATTTGCCCAACGCTTGTCAGGTTCTAAGAATTAGGTTAAAGGCATGCTCATGTAGTTGTTAAAGTTGCGTTGAGAAGTACATGATGTGCTTTGCTCAACGCAACTTTAACCTTTACATACCTGAACTTATTAAGTCAGGGCCAGAAATTGACACGAATTCTTTTTTAATGTTTTTTTTTCCCACAAAGGTTAAAAGAATAAGGTCTAGGACCTTTTCTTTTTTATTATTTTCAATTTCTATAAAATCAAAGTTTAAAGAAAGGTCCAATAGATTACAAAATACATACCAAGCCAATTATTGTTCCAATTTCGGTTTAGATCTACTCCAAACTGATCACCAAACGGACGTCTATTTTTTCGCCAAAATCTGAACTGAAATATTATTAAATGTAACATTTAAATTTCTTATTCTTTAATACACTTGGCAAAGAATTACACTACTACAAATGTTTTTTCTTAAAACATTTTTAAACTTGAGAGAACTTACCTCTTCATGGGTCCAAATATAACCATCAGGGTTAGTAACTTTGGGAAAATATACCAGTCAAATTCACGGGCTATAGCTTGTATTTCGCCTTCATTATCACTTGTCAATAATTCACTAATCATATAACAAACAGTAGAAGGAGATATCCACTCCCTTGAATGTATTCCACCTTCAAGGAATATGACTCTTTTACCAGCACCATGAGATATTCTAAGCCCAACGATTTCTCTCTATTTTCATAGGACAGTCCACCAACTAGTACATTTACAATGGTAGGGTAAGTCGCAGCTAAATCGTACATCCAGGAATAAATGTCGTCTAGGTCATAGTAGGCATTCCAGGTCATACTCTTTATGTTGTTACGCGAGTATTTGTTGGACTTTTTCTTTTTCAATTGCTCTGAAATATTGATTAAAATGATTATCACAGAATCTTTAATAGTAAGGCAAAAAAATCCAAATTCTCTCTTATTGTAAAATAATCAACCAATGGCATTTTCAACATTTTGCAAGAAGTCACAATTCTTGGTATAAAATTCGATCACGGTGTGTAGGTAATTTATTTTAACTCACTCTTGAATATTTGGCATCATCACATCAAAACCAATACCATTATTACTCAGAAAGTTTTCCAAACCAACTTTATCTCCAGGACTCGACAACACAGAAACATAGTCAGCTGTTGGTACAAGGTCGGTCCAGAAATCATATTTTTCATTGGTGTTCTGTAACTCTTGAAGTAAATTCACTTGTGCTACATTTATGGGATATATTTTGTACAGCGTGTAATTGTCAAATCGAAATTTGTCACATACTGCTAAGTGTATTAGAGACAGTAATATTATTTTAAACATCTTCCCTTTTGTTTGTTTTTAGTACAATTATTTTTATTACTTTGATATATTTTTTGTGACGTTGTTATTTAGTTAAAAATCAACACGAAATAGTCAGCATGATGTTGGTCTTCTTCTTTATAACTGATCCTTGAAATATATAAAAGAATTCCGTAAGATCCTGACAATAAATAATCGATAAATCAATGATTTAGACAAGATTAAACTTTACGAGTTAGGTACTTAAGATAACAAAGGACAAAATGATAATCCATTTACATATGGATTAATTGATATATTTACATTTTTTTAATTATAATAATACATATTATAAACATACAGTACTTATGGCAGTAAAAAAAAAAATAAGAATACAACATACCCTTAGACAGAAGACGATTTGTCTTAAAAAAAGTAAGCTAAAAAACAGCTGTACTCCAATCTAATATTATCATACCTGCATAACTAAATAAACATTTTTGATAGGTATTTACCTCGACCAAAAAACAAACAATAAAACTCTTCCAGTATTAAAGGTATATCCCCAAACATACTCATAATTATGATTAGAAATTTCACAGGCCTGTGAAATTTGTCAACTTCCGATTATAAATAATTTCCTACTTTTTATTATCTTTGTATAGCTTACGAAGCTTAATTGCTTTTTCAATCAAAGTCAAGAAGCTTCAAACAAACTAGGTAAAGCTTTTATGTCTAGGATCGGGGTTATGAGCATAATAAAATTAAAATAATTGAATTTCATGCATTTTTTTCTGTTTTATGGTTTGGAATCCACTGATAAACATCATAAAAGACGATCTTATAAAGCGTTTTGGTTGTGAAGTATTGATCTTACAAGTGGATTTCTGGATAGATTTTTTTGGTAGTATTCATAACATAAGAATCAAATAAAACCAAATTAAGTTCTATAATTTATTTCAATTGTTCAAGTATCCAAATCTTCTAGCCTGATAGATCAGCTCGAGCAGAGAATCCATGTGTCTCTTCTCCTGATGGCAGGATCTGGTCTGCTGGCAGCAGATTAACACCATAGGTCCCCGCGATCTCTCAGCTCGTAGCAGTAAGCTAGAGAGCACGTTTTAGGATGATCCTTCACCCAGTCCACGCTTGTGTTCCAGTAGCGAAATCTATAGAGAAAAAGTACATACAGGTTATAATATGTAATGTAATGGGAAGAATCTTTTTTTGTAAAACTTCATGTTGTTCACTGCTATATATATTCTCCTAAGTTGTTATGAAGTACAAAATAACAGGTTTTATAGATAAAGTTTAGATATATATTTATAATAATAAAAAATACAAGTAGAGTTTTTAAAAAAAACACTTGAAGATGAACGGTACGGATGAACGGCACAGGGGTAAGGGGTAACAGGATCGAACTCGGGCAGCACAGCAGGCACGGCAGGCAGGTAATAAGTGCCTTGTCTATGACTGACGACACAGCGGGCACGGCAGTAAGATAAAAGGTGCCTTGGTCAACGACTGACGACACAGCAGGCACGGCAGGCAGATAGTGGACGCCTGGCAGACGTCTGATGACAGAGCAGGAACGGCTGGGCAGGTAATGGATGCCTGATACCCGGCTTCAAGTCCAACAGGTCCACAGCAACTTCCTCGTTTCTTCTGGAGGTTTTAGTTTTTTTTGTTATTTACGTCGCGAAGGCTTGCAGGGTCTCCGGGGTCATGCAGGCCCCGGGACAAGACCTTAAATTTCGCTCCGCGCTCCGATTTCTCGGAGAAGTGAAGACTGACCCGTTCTGACATTCAGCGTCTTTATATAGGCCTCGATTTAGAATTTCGTATTGCTTCATAATTTTCAAATAAAATACGAAATTAGAACATTTGCGAAAAGAAGGTATACATAGAAATTTATAGAATTTTTAGAAAAATAAAATCTGACATGCGACAACGCTTGACAATCATAATTGTTTACAATGAAAAAAAACGCAAGTAAAAATTTACACAATTTAAAGAATTAAGTATAAAAAAGTGAAATAAACACGAAATATATATTGGGAAAACCAAAATAACATAAAATAACCAAAAATGAAAGATATAGCGGGTAAGTTTAAAGAAATATTCCCTAGCAACGTAGAAATTTTACTACAGAAAGTGTAAAAAGAACATTTTGAGAGCTAAATAAGTAATTATAATAGTAAAATAGACAAGAATAAAAGTTAAATAAACATGAATACACTACATTTCCCCCAAAAAAACCCCTGCAAAAATTTTTAACACTAGGTGAAAATTTTGAAGGTTAATAGACAACACTTTCATACCAGCCTATCATACCAAATCTTTCATATTACAATAAACCTTTCATACTAAAATCGATCAAACTCCAGGGGGTAGGGCTCACAGTCAATGGCTCCTACTCCATGATAAGTACCTGCCTAGTAGTACTACGTAACAGTTGGCTTATTTAAGGAGTTGTAATCCGCTCACGCTGAAATCGTGATGATGAATGATATATGAATATGATATGACTGAGAAACATTTTATGAGTAGTCAGCCGCTCATTAGAAAAGAAAGTAATGTAATAAAGATAGGATGAAAATATATACAAGTAAGAATAGATGTATGTAAGTATATTAGTATTTCTTATGTATAACAAGGGCTTATTTTACGAGTTGTCAACCGCTCAAAGAAAGAAATAAATAAAGAGTACGCAACGCAAACTTGCGTAAAGAGAGTAGTGCACATTAAGTAATGCAAGGTAAAGACTCAACACAAGATTGTGTAGAGAGATGTAGAAGAACATTTTTAGTTTAGTTCTTTAGAGGCTTAAGAGCCGATGATAACAATGAAAATGATAGGAAATGAGAAAATGCCAAAAATTTAACTAGTAAATGAAGATGGGAACAAACAAAAATAAAGTATGTACATTAGTCAAGTAAAAGTAAAATTAAAATAAATTCTAAATCTTGATATCCTTAATGTACCATTTTGCACGAGAACATAGCGTCCTCAAGGATATATACCAGTGGAAAGAGTTTTTGTATAACTTTACACCGAACGAATTTAGAAACTAATTTGGCACTAAAGTAAGAAACGGCATTACTAGCAGACACCTGGATTCTTACGCCAAACATAATCGTCGACATTAAATTCTTTTATAGTATGTCGTAAATTATATCGAACACTATTTTTAGTATGTAAGTCAAATAGAGCTACTTGTACTTTGTCAAAAATTGTCGCAAATAATCCTATATTAGTAGCATAAATATCACGGAGTAAGAAAGTAAATACGTCAAGGTTATTCGTAGAATTTATAAACAGAACCACAGTTGATAGTTTCCCTGCCAAAAACTAGAAATGCTGGAGGAATAACCCGTTACTGCATTAACTGTACTGTTCGCAGCATATTGGATTTTCTGGAAGAAAAATATCCCAGGATCTATGATCATCACCTACAAGAGACGCTAAGGCCGTAACAATAGTTCTGTTATACCTTTCAGTGGGATTGACTTGCAGGCAATAATGAGGTGAATAAAAGATAAAAGGTATTTTATGTAGTTATCCAGAAGTTTTTTGAATTCTCTAGATTGGAATTGAGAACCATTGTCCATAATAATAGTTTGAGGTACACCATGTATAAGAAATACAAAGTTTTCTAGGCATTCGATAATATCTTTAGCGATAGCACGTTTAAGAGGAAAGATTAAAGTATATTTAGAAAAACAACAATTCACAACTAGGATGTGTTGATTGCGTTTTCTTGTCATGGGGAAGAGGACCCATTAAATCAAGAGAAATACATTGAAAGGGTCTTGAGCAAACTTTAGGTTTACCCATGGGACCATAAGGTGAATGATTAGGATGCTTATAAGCAAGACAAGACTCACATTCACTTATTAATTGAACAATGTCTTTGAACATTCCTGTCCAATAATATAAAAGAGAAAAGTTTTTATAGGTTTTAACAATTCCAAGGTGAGGTTCACCAGGCAAACCATGATTACTTTTAATCAGATTTTCTCTATCATCAGGAAGAGGAACTTCTTTCCATACGAAGTCATCCGTTATAGTATGAAGGGAGCCAGAAGAAGACGATAAAGCTTATTGTCCTTAATAGTATAGTTTGGAAAACTATCAGAGTTGTTTTGACAGCCTTGTAAAACTTTATTATACTGTTCTTCCACCGTTAAAACTGAAACATTTTAAGTTAGTTTTATTATCCGATAGATTTTTTGAGCGAGATAACAAATCCGGTACTACATTTTCTTTACCTTTTTTATGTTTTAGAATGAAGTTAAAAGAAGATAGACGTACAGTCCATCGAGCAAGTCTGCCAGAAGGATTTGACAGATTTAGAAACCACTTTAGAGCAGCTTTATGATCCGTGTAAATGACAAATTGTCTGCCATTGTCTAAATAACAACGCCAATGTTCGAAACGAGTGATAACAGCAAGGGTTTCTCTCTCTGTAGTAGAATAGTTTTGTTCATTTTTATTAAGAGATTTACTCATATAAGCTATGACAACTTCTTTGTCTTCTTTTATTTGAGTAAGCATAGCTCCTATACCAAAATTTGATGCATCAGTGTGCACTTGTACAGTGTCCGGTGTCAATGACTGTAATAGTTTAGTAGCTTCAGACTGAGTGACGCTGGAGTTGCTGTAGCCTTCTTCCCCCTTAAGCCACTGCATCTTTCCTCCATACGACTGAAGGTGATGTCTCATTATCTATTCCAGAACAGAAATCGACAAATCCTTCTTTTACACTGTTATTAATATGTTTTTTGGCTTTAGCAATTTTTTCTTTATATTTGATATAGTTTTGCTGGAGTAGCATTTTCTTCTTAATTGTGCTAAGGCCAGTCTTCTTTCTGCGACATCTTTGGATAAATGCAAAAGCGTTCCAGTATGGTTTGGGTTTAAATTTTGAAGTGGGATCCTGATTTATTTTGGTCCATGGTATGGTATCCTCTGCTATAGAATCTAATTTTTTCAATGAACATGCGTCATAGTCGGCCTGAATTTCAGAATGGTGAGTGAGGTTGTTGAAGATTTGTTCAGTTTGCTCAGTATATTCAGCCCATTGTGCTTTCTTAAAGTTGCGTTTTTTTATGTATCTATTAAAAGTGTCAAAAGCCGAATTTCATATTGATGATTATGTGATCAAGCTTTGACCAATGATTCATTTTGCTTGAGACGTCCCAGCAAGAACTGATCTGCAATATCTACAGATGCAAAGGTGGCGTCAGGTGCAGACTGTTGGAGTATTCCATTTACCAGTTTAATTCTTGTCATTTTTTGTCCATTATTCAAACAAATAAAGTCATTTTCAAACATTGCTTTATAGATCCGTTCTCCTCTTCTATCATTTTTGTTTGAAGCCATAAGTTGTGATGAGCATTCATGTCTCCTAGTACAAGTGTCTTTGAATTTGCAAGTGAGAAAATATAGTCCCAGCTTTCTCTTGGTCATCATTTCCGGTGGGAGGACAATATATAGAAATAATATTCTTGATATTAGGAATGTTTAAAACTTCAAGCATCAATATTTCAACATCTGAGTATGGGATGTGCTGCAGGGCTTCTTATTAATTTTAATTGATTTGTGGGATATTACACATATACCACCATAGCCATCTTCTCTATCTACTCTTAAAAATATTATAGTTACTAATTTTGATAATCTCCTCTTCAGCTAACCATGTCTCCGGAAACAATTGCTATATGAATTTTTTTCTTGGTTCATTAACAGTTCGAGTTCTTTTCAATTTTGGTTTTATATACTATTTGCATTCCACTGTATAATCTTAACAATTTTTGTTTGTGTTGTTATTATCCATTATTATTGCTATTTATTCCCAATAGCCGCCAAATTAATTCTGGATTTAGATAATTTCTCACAAGTACTGTAATCTCTTGCATAATATATTTGAACACAAAGCTCCACTTTATTTTGTAAACTCTCATCACAGAAAATAATCTCTTTTCATGTCTTCCATAAATCTTTCAATTGTAAGTCTTCTTTTCTCTCTTTTTTTGTTTTTCTCTTTTGCCTTCAGTTGAGGCCATAGGTGCAGCCTCCCCTGCTTCCACTATTTGCTCAATCCTTCCCTTCTCCTCCTTCCTCACTTCCATTTACCTCATATACTAGACTTTTTTTTTTTATTCACTTTAGAACCGGCCGACGCTTAACTTTCCTCCAACCCCCTTGTATCTCAGATTGTTCTATTTCCACTGTCTTCCTCGCTGCTCGCCTTCTCTTACGGCATCAGCAAATGTTCTCTGAGGCGTGTCTGGCATGGGTGAGGCCTCTGGCTGAGCTACATCCATTTGATCCATTGGCTGTTACCTCTGGTGTCTCCACATTCTTTAATTTATCATTATTTCTTTTTTGCAATGCCACCTTATATGTGCAGTTGTATTGCGACACATATATTCTCTGATAATGCGCTCCCGGTGAAAGGCCGGACATTGACTTTTGAGAATGGACATATGTTCTCCATTGCAGTTAGAGCATTTATATTTTGTTGTATCCCACAGTTTGCCATGCCCACCCCCACATTTAGAGACAAATCTGGTATTTTGGAGACGGACAATAATTTTTTATACTTGACCATACTTCCAGCATTTTGAGCATTGGGTCACTCTGGAGTATGTATATGGTTCCACCTTAATTCTACATCCATATATGTATATATACATATGGTGGTAAAGTGGGTCCCCTTAAAGCAAACTCTTATAGTTTCACTTTTCTCCCATTTTCCATCTCTTGATTTCTTATTTAGTCTTTTGGTTGCTAATATCTCTATCTCACTTTCAAGTAATTTCTTTATGCTGTCATCTTCTAAATCAATGTCTATCTCCTTGACAATTCCATATGAATATATAACTTCATTAGTTTTCCTTCGGCATATCCAACCCTTTTCTCTCCAAAGCATCACACTTTATAACAGCATCGGCATCTTCCTCCGTTTTTAAACGCATGAAGTACTTTTATAGTGGACTTTTATATATAACCTTCAACACTGCTAAGATGTTTGGCCTTGTATAGGGTTTTAGCTAGGCCTATTTGTTTAGGTAATATCTCTTTAGAAGAAATAGAAACTTCATACATGGGAATATTGAGGTTATCTTGTGTAACATTTTGTCTATCAGGCTTTGACACATTCACTACTTTCCTTTTTTTCTTTTTTCCCACTTCAATAAATCCATTAGAATCATTAAGATTCTGACCTTTGTCTCTTTCCACCTAATTCCTTAAGCTCATTTTTTTTCTTCTACCCTCTGTTCCAAGTTAACATCACTGTTATCCCACTCTAGGTCTGAACCAATAACAATGTTACGTATTTCCTCTTGAGTGTATTCTCTTTCATTTTCTCCCTCCGTGATCATTTCCTCCTCACTCATTTTAAAAACACACAATCACTAATTTTTTTTTTTTTGTAACGTAGGTAGAAAAAGTCACTGTCTTTCAAAATTCACTAAAAGGCAGTTTAACTTAAAACTTTCACTACCACTACATTTTCAATAAAGTTATTAAATAAATCCACTATAAATGTAAATGGTATAGATGAATTATCAACATAAAATCAATTTAATTAGGCAGCTCTATAACAACCTCTACAGATTTGACATTGACACTGTGCACATACATTGGTTGACTGTTTAGTTTACTAGTGTGTATACGGCTACTACCACGAGATGGTGGTAGTCGTAAAAGTCATGTCAGATGCCTTTAGATGACTTGAATATGATTTGATACCAGTGTTAGTATAACACACTAGATAAGAAAGAAAGAGTGACTTTATCACAGGGTTTTGAGTTAACTAACTCTACCTGTTACGTGTCTCGGGGAATTGGGTGAAATGGTCCCATCTGGTGTTTGTGCTGGCATCCTCAAAAAGTATGTAAAAAATAATAACTTTGATAGTTACTGGAATATGATGGACAGCACTGTGACGGTGACCATTTACCGTCCGCTGAGCCTAATTATAATAACCATACGGGTCTCTTGGAATAGGGGAATTTGGTGAAATGGTCCCATTATGAAAGGACTGATCACACATCAAAAAAATTAAAAATAATATCAGTGATAGTTACTGGAATATGGTGGGCAGCGCAGTGACCATGAACCGTCCACTGAGCCCCGGGCTGCGCGTGACGTCCACGGCGGCCGTGCGCGCGCCCGCGCGGCTCGCGCGCGACGACAGCTCCTGCCACGCCGGCGCCAGCGCTGTGCACGCCGGGCACCAGGGGGCGTAGCTAGGGACAGTCGTCACTTGTGACCATCACACACTGGTGTCATGATGTTGTTATATTATTAAATACTAGCTTTTGCCTGCGTGAATATCCCACGACAACAGTGCTTTCTCCCAGAATTAAAGGTACTCTATGTCCTTCTCAGTACTACGTAAGATTGGTTCAGCTGATAAAGCGTGAAGAGGTAACCAACATACTTTTACATTTATAATATTAGTTAGGATATTTAAGATACAGTACTAGTACACCAGCTGCGTGTGGGAGCTCAGTTCCTGTAGGAATTTTGTGATAGAAAGAGTCTTATGTTGTCTGTCTTATGTTGCTGAACTCAACGGGTATTTGTTGACCATACATATAGTACATATATATAATTTTTGGGTCCTTTTAAATGTCAATAATACAATACTACTACCTATTTGGACAAATCACGCATAGAGCCTGTAAGTACTTACTCAACCTGTTTCATCTCACATTAGGTTCGCACTCGCACCTCTAGGTCATGGCTGAAAATCAGTGTATTGCTGTACGGGCAATAATTCCACTGAGCCATGACCTTTTTGTTTTGCTGCATCACACACATTTATGGAATATGTGTTATCCTATCCATGTTTTCTTTTTCTTTTCTTGTTTTAATGTTTCGTGTACTTCTATTCTTTGTATGTGTGTGTTTGTAG
>JAEMBS010000565.1:0-21736 GCA_018467065.1 Ephestia elutella
GTGGTGCAGCCCACGGCATGCACTGCATGGTATGGCTCTGGGACAGTCACGTGCATAGTGACTGCCCAAACAGTAAAAGCAAAGTTCATGCCGCCTTGCCATGCGGCGCCGATCTTGTACTGGCAGTCTCTGCCAGTCCCTGCATTGCAGCAGGCTGTGGCCCATCCGGCCACATTGCAGGCAGTCCGCGTCCCCCGCGACTGCTGCCGTGTGTGCAACCCGCGCACCAGCTCCACGCGGTGGCGGTTGTCTTCCCTGTTGGGGCTTCCCTCGCCATGAGGGTTCCAAGGGCCTGCGTTCCGGCGCTCTGGATGGCGCTGAGTCCGTCATGGTATTCTCAGCCGCCCGTGCCTCAAACTCCAAAAACTTCACCAAGTCAGTGAATGTTGGTAGGGTGGTGCTATCCCGTTCCGCATTCTCGCGCTCAAATCGCGAGCGGATGTCATTGGGTAATTTGCCCAATACAATGTGCACCAGCAAAAAGGACCATTGGTCCACCGGCAGCCCCAGTGTGCGGAGCGCGTTACAGGCCACTGTAACGGGCGTGAGCAACTGCAGGCGCAACTGTGCCCTGTTGGCCACCTTGGGCAGGGCCATCAACTGTGCGGCGTGCGCATCCGCTAACAAACGTAAGTTTTGGTAGCGGGAGTTCAATAACTCCCAAGCCGTATCGTACTGGTCGTCCTCCACCCGGAGGTGCTGGACGAGCGACCGCGCTTCATCCTCCAGAGTGGAGAGGAGGTAGGCCATCTTTTGGGCCTTCGACAAATCCTGTCGTGCTACGACCAGGGACTCAAACATATTTTTGTAGGCTACCCACTACTCCATCCTACCCCCAAAGTGGGACAGCTGAAGGGTGGGGAGCCGACCAGTAACCGCTGGTCCTTCCTGTCTAACAGGTGTGCGAGGGGCTGGTCCGCCAGCCTGTCTCGCCCTTATTGCGGCCGCCGCCTCCGCGATATCATCGTGCAGACTCAGGATCTGGTCCATGTCCGCCATGTGAACTGCGTAGACCTCCGCGGCAAGTTCGGCTTCGGTAAGCACCGCCATGGCCGCTTCCGCGCTACTCAATCGTGAGTGGAGGTGATCCGCTCTTAGCAGTGTGGCGCCCTCCCTGTCCTTCCGGGACAGGAGTCCTCCGGCCGTCACAAACCATCTCAGTTCGTTGGCGAGTGTCGCCTTAGCATTGGAGACCTTCGCCATCGCGTCAAGTCACAAACAAACAGACAAATAAAAAAAGATAAAAGGTAAATAAAAAACAAAATCAAACTCCAACACGCAAAGCCGCGGTAGGAATGAGAATGGCACAAACCCGGAAACAAATGCAAAAAGGTTACAAATATCTAAAATCAAACAATCAATCTATATAAGTTCTTATATAAACAAACTAAGTAAAATCTAATAATTTTACAAATAATTATCTTTTACAAACGAACAAATAGAGGGTAGATAAACTACGCTCTGCTACCAGAAAATGTGCGCAGAGAATCCGGGACAAACGAAGTGGCGGGAAGATTCTGTACCGGAAAAGACCGGGTCTTAAAAACAGACCGGATCTTAAAATGGCGGTAAATCGAAATAACGGTAAGAACCTGACACGGCACTACGTCTGTCCGACTAGAGCCTAAAACCTAGCCTATACGCAGCCTGCTACCACTATAGCTTATAAAGGGAGCTACAGGGCCCTATATAATAACCTAACTTAATAACTACAATTGCAAACCACTTACCAAACTGAATCTTCTTAATCTTCGGATCCAACTTCGAGTGTCTTCGGAAGGGGATGCGGTCCCTAAACACCCAACCTACCCCGAGATCTCTTCCCCAGAATAAATACGTAGGTTTCTTCCAGCAGTTCCACTCGGCGACGGGATTCGGCGTCCCCAGGCAGCCACGTTTCGCATCTCACAAGAAAAAGTCACAATAACAGGTTTTTTCACAAACACAAACTTAATAGTTATTTAACAAACAGGAAATTCACAAATATAACTCAAACTAGTTAACAATCAAAAGACGCGGGACCTCTCCGCGTATTAAAATCAAATCGATATAGCACAGGACAATATGGCGTGCCTAGCACGAGTTATTTCATGCGGCGCGGCCTCCCCGCGCGCTGTCCAAACAATACTAATTCAAAATGGTCGCTCGCGAGTCGCGACTGCCGACGCCGGCCGGGCGGGCGACGCCAGCGCCGACTGCGCGTAGCGGCGCCAATGGGAAACCCTCGCGTTCCGTTTCAAACAATTATATTACAAACAACTAATATACACAAAATAATATTAAATTATATAAGTAGGTACCTAATCCTTCCCCATGAATCACTTTGTCTATTAATGAAAAGTTGAAGCTGAAGTTCAGTAGTTTTTGAGTTTATCGGGAAGACATATAGGCGGCGCCGCCGGCCGTCGCCCCGCCGCCACCGCGGGAACTTACATTTATTAATTATTTTGTTATTTAAAAGCCATCAATATACCAGTACTGGGCAAATGCCTTTCTCTCCTTAATCCAAGACTCTCGATTGGAACTTTTTATTTATTTACTATGTATTTACTATATGACGACGCCAGCGCGAGCACCAGACGGGTGATCAGTCCACTTATGCTGGGACCATTTCACCCAATTCCCCGAGACCCGTATAGGGTTTTGAGTTACCTGGTAACTTACGTTGGTGGCGACCCACTGAAACTACCTGTTACTTTGCAGAATTTTAATAACTGCCCTATTGTAATGTCGCTCAGATCATTTTCAGATAGGGCGTCTGAGCCCATTACTTCTCTCCTCGCAGCAGCGTAAGCGGGACACTCTGCTACTAGATGAAAGCTAGTTTCCTCTTCTTCCAGGCAGCTGGGACCGATAGGATCTCTTTGCTTAATCACTGTCAGGTGTCATTTCAGTTGGCAGTGTCCTGTGAGGATTCCTATGATGATTCCAACGTTATTCCTACTCAATTTAAGTAGATGTTTTGATTTCTTTTGGTCTGCTGCTTTGATGAAGATTTTAGATTGTCTTAGACTTCTAGTTCTTCTCCATCTTCTTTGGATTCAACTTTTATTCTATGCTTGATGACGCCTTTCGTTATCCCATAAGCTATGGGAAGTCTGGGTTCAGGTCCCACGAAAGTTTTATCTGCTCCTTTCATAGCAAGTTCGTCTGCTCTTTCGATTAGAACTTACATAGTATTATAATATTATGTTCTTAATTATAAAGTGACGGTAACCGCGTCGCTAGGAGACAGCATCGATAACATCCTCCTGGAGAGCTGATTTGAATCACACTGCTATTATTGTGGCAACGAGATAGATTTGTGTTTTCCCATGTTGTCCCATGGCTTAACAAACTCAACAACAAACAACTTCAAACTTGATCAATATCGACTCCGCGAGCATTGCTACCGAAGTTGTACTTATTGCAATGGACATAACAGGCAAAGATATACATACAACCCATACAAATGTGGAATCCGTTTACTGAACTGGGTAACTTAAACAGTAGTCAAAGTGATGTTATGCAAAATCATTGGCGATGGCGGATAATCACTTCAAAACTATATTCGAAGAAAATCCGTTTGTGTTATCTTGCAATGTTTGTGATTGACTTTGGTTCGAGAGAGATTTAAAGTAAGTAAAAGACCACAACATTTATTTCCTTAATACAAAATTTCCCAGTGAACATGTAGGGGACTTCGCTTATGTTTGTAGACATTTAAAACTTCATAAATTTTAGTTTTGGTAAATAATATTTAGCGAACGATGTATTTTGTCATAAGATATTTTATCTTGCCATGTTTTACCAATTGAAGTCTTTGTTAAGTAATTTGTTTGTAAAATCAATTTTTATCTAGTAATTTGTTTGTAAAATAATCATTTTATAAAAAAGGATTAGCTTGTACACCCAGATGTTTTTAAAATTTGTAGTTTATATAAAACATTGTTATTAAAATGACTGTTTTTGAAAAAATATTTTGTAAAGCGTGGGTGCACCTTCACCTGGGTCTTTATGTATCATCTTGAGTATATATATACAAGAATATCACAAATAAATTATCACATCAAACCAAAAACAGCCTTATCCACATGCAATTTATTTTAAATGTTATGTTTTTAAGTTACATGTTTGTATAGAATACAAGGTGTATGTTTGTATAGATAAATCGAAATAGACCATTTTGTTTTCTTTCAATCTAATCTTTAAAAGCGACTCGCTGACATAGACGTTTCACGTTAAAACCAACGGCCGTGTCCACGACACAGCCCCACCCAATTTTTCTTTACTGGCCCGGTTGGTCGTGCCTGTGACCCGAAGGTTATTGGCACCCAGCAAATACTAGAACACTTTGTCACCCGTTAAGACATTGGTATGAATACACCCACCGAGACTACGCTAAGTGCTGTTCTGTTACTAGGCCGGTTGCTCGTGCCAAACCAAATTTGACTGTTGGTATCTAGGACCACGATATTTTCAGTCACAAAAGCATGTGGGACCCTTTTAGAAATTCAATAAATTTATATTACATTTTATTCCACTATACACAATCACGATCCAAGTTGAAATGCTAACTTGCTAACTAACTTGGTGTGGTAAGCTTAGTGTTGTGAAGGTGATATCGATCAACTATCGATAAAAATTTTAGAATAACAGACTATGTTTAGATATTTTGCAATTGCATGATTTATTAACGATTTCATAAATAATATTATTATTTATGAAATCAATGACTACTATTAATTCGGGAACAGTTAACCAGTTATTTATCGACATCGATAAATAACAGTTCCCGAATTAATAATAGGCATGTTTATCTCTCACTAAAGTTTCAATAAAATTAAAGTTAATTGATAAAAAAACACTGAAGGTAAATAAAGTTTTTATTGAGAAAGAGTAATTTTTTGAATAAGCATCTGTGTTATGTAATACGTACTAACTCAACGACAACGTATTTTATAATAAATACTGAAAACACACATAATAAAATTATAAAAACTATACATAGAGTACATTATGTTTTAGTATCGAATTATTCAATCGATACTACACTCAAGAATTATTTCATCATGTTCATGCACTACGGTGACGATTTGCTGAGAATGAAAAATATCCGTCCCACGCCAGTGCGCTTAGGTAGGTATTTCATACGTCGATATGTTATTCAAATGGTTCTCAAAATTTCTGAGACAGATTCGTTTTAATGATGTTTGTTTTATCTAATAATATTGTGTTGTTTATTATTTATTATTTTTTGAACATAACTAAAGACTACACATAAAATGGTAGAATAAGATAATGAAATGAAAATATCTCATTTTAATAATTTCGGTACGTATTATGTACTTAGTTATTTGTTCTGTGATGACGATAAATCTATATTAAAATGACTTATATGTATAACAATTACATAGGTTATAATAGTTTTATTTGACATTCAGTATTTATATTAATTATTTCATCCATACAAATATGAAAGCATATTATTTTATGAAGTGTGTACTAAACTATTATACCATAGGAGAAAAGAGTTAAAGAGAAAATGTGTTACGATCTCAGTTTGGGAAACACTGTCAAATGGAATAGTGATTCGGGAGATAAAGTTTTTCTGTAAAATAAGCTTATACTTTGAACACCATCCTAAACAACAATAAAAATACAAAATCCTTGATTTCAATAGAAAACAACAAATAAGCTTAAATTGAATCTCAAATATTTTATATTTAAACAAAAAGTAAATCAAAATTGGATCATCTCTTTAGGTTACCACTAACACACATAGATATAACTTATCTAAAGTTAATTTTATAACACCTCTCTATTGCGTTGAGGTAAATTATAAAACTCGAATCGTAGGTACCAAGTGCATCGTATACCGGGTGCTGCATCGTTTCAAAGTGAAAATGTATCCGTCTTATAATAATAACAATAAAAATTAATAGAGGTTCATAAAGTTTTTCTTTCAAACAAGTTAAAAAAACTTTACCTACATACTTACTTCGCTTTAGCTTGGCGGTGATGTTGGTAAAATGCGGCATATTCGCGGTATTACTTTGAGTATTAAATTACAAAGGCTTGTTTGAAATATTAACTTTGATTTGAAAATGATAATTTCATATTTCACGATAATTATACGATTATGCTAACGTTTCAATAAAAATGTGTTATCAGTGGTTGTCAACTATTGTTTATTTTTAACGTGGAAAATTTCACAATTTTATATGTAAAACATAAACGTGTAAGCAATTTTTAGTATGCGACCCCGTAGTTAAAAACACCTGGAAAAAGTGCAAATTAGACTAAAAACAAGTATTTAATTTCGTAAATTGGTGGAAAGCATGTCAAATCAAGTTCTACACCTAGGCGTGCTACCTTGGTCAAGTTCTAAGCTAGCAGTACTCTGTGCCTAGTCTACCTACGAGGTCTCGCTGATTGTCTATCGATCAGCTGCAAGCTATCCGGACATCATTTCTACCACCACCACGAGAATCTTCACACGTACAATCATGTTCGTAAGTTTTTTACAAAATTTTTGCTATGCTAATTTATAATTATGTTTACATTATTGTATAATACTTGTGTTATAATTTACTTACAGGTCGGATTCAGAGTACTATGCAACTAAACGTTATGCTAAAGGAGCAAAAAAACAAAAAAGGGAGGAATTTTATGAGTCGGATGAAGATGCAAAATCTATTTCTAGAATAAGGTACGCTCTTCACTTATAATCTTTACTAATCTAAATTTAAGTATAATTTTAAGTGTATTAGTGTAGTGTAGTGTGCGTGTGTGTGTGTGTTTGTGTGTGTGTAGTGTAGAGTTTATTGTTGGATGTAGCAATAACTGATAATAGATACTTACGTGGATTCTAACTAACATTCTTATAACCAAAGTTTTTTGTTTTAGTTAGTATACTTACAATTACTAAAGTATAAAAATTAATAGGTATACCCATATTATATAATTTACTTAAAAATTTAAAAAATACTACTTTCAGATCAAATCCGGTGACTTCTAACCTTGGGAAGAAGCGATCAAAAGCAAGTGAGAAGGGCCTGCCTGCAGAACACTACGAATCAGACGAGGACATTGTAACAAAAAAGTAAGTACCTACTACATTTATTTAGTGGTACAACGAACTTTAAATTTAATTTTTATATTGCATTATTTCTTACAAAAATACAAATACAAACTAGATTTATTCCACATGATAAAATTACAAACTACCTCCTCCTATAGTCGTATTCCTCATGACTGAGGGTCGTGATCATTATGTGGAATGAAACACACATAACGACTATCTTGGCAATGTTAATGGAGTGGTTTTCCTTCACCGGAAGCAAGTGGTGGTGGATGAAAACTACCATACATGAGTCAGAATGTTATACAAACTCATGCAGTACGGGCAGGAATCGAACCTGGGACCTTTGCAGCCACACGCGGGCGCCCTAACCACTCAGCCACCTCCACCTTAAAATTACAAACTACTTAAAGTACAGAAATATAGCGACGTAACCAACAAAACTACTTTTTATGAAAGGCTTATACTCTACTTGAACGATCTATGGATAAAAAATATTTTTCAAAAAATCATATAGGTAGTTTAAATTTGTTTTATCTCATTTACAGATCAAAACAAGTGTCGAAGCCAAAACGGAAGGCAACAAATAAGAAACCGATCGCAGTCAAGTCTTCTGGTCTATTCGGCTCTGACTCCGAAGATGAAGCTGTGATCCAGCGCCAGACGTCTAAACCATCAGGGGTGCTGCAAGCATCGCTGACGCGAAGAGTTGCTGACGGAGTTCTGCGTCGCACCGCAAGCCTGGATGGTGACGTCTTTATAGATTTAAAGGTGTATAACACAGCTGATATTACTACTGTAGACCCTAAAGACCGCTGGCAATACGCGGTATTATCTTTGAAATATTTAGCTGATTCGGACGACTCCGAGTTGGCGCAACTGAAAACCTTTATTAAAACTTGCAAATCTCACTTCACAGAAGAGGGAAAATTTTTCTCTTCTAAGAAGTTTTAAATGTTCATTGCATTTTCATATTAAATTTTAATTATCAAATATATTTAAATTATAACATTTTTTTCAACCAGTCTATTTTAAAGACTACTCTGTAGACTCTAAAGACCGCTGGCAATACGCGGTATTATTTTTGAAATATTTAGCTGATTCGGACGGCTCTGAGTTGGGGCAACAAAAACCTTTATAAAAACCTGCATATCTCGTTTCACAGAAAAGGGGAAATTTTTTCTGTCCAAGAAGTTTTAAATGTTCATTGTATTTTTATATTAAATTTGAATTATTAAATATATGTGAATTATAGAATATTAATTATTATTTTTTTTTTTTAACCAGTCTATTTTAAAGTTACTCACGTACATGCAATCTACATATATTATTTACTTAAAATACAACAGATATGGCTAATAGAACTGTTTACTGCACGGTTTGTGATATATCAGTAAAAAGTAACGTATTCTCAGGTCACCTAAAAAGTAAAATACATAAAGATAATTATTCCATCGAAGTTTGTGATGGTATTCAAAAGATAGCTTCAGTAGGGTATTATTGGGGTTTTCAAAACAGTTTAAAACTCCATTGAGCTCATTTTATTCGCTCATTGTCGTTTCAACCTGTTTTGAAACCCCCAATAAAGGAAAATGATTATAAACCTATATTATAACATACCTGATGACTTCATGGATGCTTGTTTCAGTTGAACACAGACATGTAACTTATTTCACTAGACACTCACAGACACTGAGTTATTAGCAATATAAAATTACTGAAACCTAAAAGACCGTAGTGCATAATGCAATGGAAAATCGCTTTACCTAGGCCGTTTGCTCATACCGTGTTGATTGAATTTGTGGGCACCCAGAATGATAAGTCTGTCGCATAGACACCGGGACGCCTTAATTGGGATCGAGATTTCTTATTACTGGCCCGATTGGTCGTACCGGTGACCCTAAAGGCTATTGGCACCCAGTAAATCGTCGGTCCCAATTAAAAGAGTCGGATCTGTAAAATTGCCATTTTCATTTTATTGCGCCAATCCTTTAAAAAACGCCATTATTTTATTACTACATTCACAGTTTTTAATTTTTGCTTTAATTTTCCAAAATATTAAAATTAACAAAGACATATCTTCTACAGTATCCGTTTAATATTGTCGGAAGAAACGTTGCGACATTATTAGCGGGGCGTTGGGAGGGGGCGAACGGTCGGTAGTGCCAGTACCCGCTATGTTGCACGGACAGATGATCAATTCGCGCGCTCCTCGCTTAAATTATTAAAAAATAACGTTTGCTGCGTTACACTCACTATGGCAAGTAGGTAACCGATCGAAAAGGTTTATACAATCAGTTTTGCATTCCAATACTGATAATAATCCACGAAAAAAGAGGAAAGTACGAGATGGCATTAATTCAAATCACAACGATTTTTGCAAAGGGAGAGGTTACATTGTTATCTATGTAAAGTTCTATTGAAAATAGCGTGTTTTTACGTTATGTTATGAAATAATATACAAATAGTATTTCTCTTCAATGTTTGCGTATAAAGATTTGTATGTCCCTGTTAAAATGTCGGATGTGGTAGTTCCGACATTTTTTTACGGAAATACCTTAAGTACTATTGTCATAAGTAACACATCCTACATTTTTTTACGAATATACATTTTCTTTATATGTCGTAAGTAACACATCCGACATTTTTGCATGGAAATAAAATTAATGCTAATGTCGTAAGTAACACTTCCGACAGTTTTAAAGGGATCTTGAATAGTGTGTTTTGTTTTAAGTGGCATTACCGGCAGTTTTTATAGAAAAAAATGGCATTATTTCCTGTTTGAAGTATCTTTAATTTGCCACAATTGCCTTGTAAAATAATATTTTTTAATATATATTTTTCTTTTTAGATGCACCTGAATTCCCTATACTAAAAAATAGAGGATGAGTTGGTACAACTGCAAGATTTATTGGGAGATGTATTTAATGATGAAAATGAATATCATTATGATACCTTAATAGATGAACAAGACATTGTTCATCATATCCTCCCTGACGTGTCCGTACACTGAGAATCTTGTAATCTCCGTGGATAGGAACGGATATGACTAGCAAAACCAAACTTGGTTTTGAAGATCCGGTTGCATGGCGCACAGTGCAACTGACATAGGTTGTTGTATGTATACGTGTAGGAAGGCTTGAGACGGGTTTTTCGTAGAAGGCCTCTTTTGACAGAGCTGCGCCGTGCTTGCCTCTGCCTCGCAAGCTCTTCCCAACGTTCTGTTGGAATCTCACATGCAGCAAGGTGACGTTTTAGGACATCTTTGTAACGCAGGTATTGACCTCCAGCTTTGCGTTTGCCTTTATGCAGCTCTTAATAGAAAACATACTTGGGCAGCCTAGAGTCGTCCATGCGTACTAGATGTCCACACTATCTTAATTATCCCTGAATAAGCAGAGATTCTATACCCATCATTTAAGTCTTCTGTAGGATAGTAGTGTGTGGAATTCAATCCTGCCACTTAGCTCGAAGAACTGAGCGCAAGCACCGCATATGAAAGGCGTCAAGATGTTTTATGTCATCTTTGTACAGACACCAAGTCTCGGTAGCATACAGCAATATAGGTAGTATTATCGCCCTATACACAACCATCTTTGTGTGTAGTTTTAAGTCATGTGAATTCCAAACACGAGATCGTAGTTTTCCAAAAGCCGATGCAGCCCTAGCAATGCGTGAAGGAATTTCAGTCTCAAGACGATTATCGTTACGTATATAACTGCCCAGATAACCGAAGGATGTGCTTCCTCCAAGGCCTTACCACCTAGGTATATTGGTGTATCATTACTGATAGTACCACGGGCCAGCTGTTTGAGCACTTGAGTTTTAGAAACGCTTATAACCAAGCCAAACTTTTTACACGACCCATTCAGGTGGTCCAAGAACAACTGCAAACTGCTAGCATCATCGGCCATTAAGCAGACATCGTCTGCATAAAGTATGTCTAAGACAGTTAAATCCAGTACCTTTCGTTTTGATTTAAAACGGGATATGTCAAACACGGTCTTACCTGTTCTTACGTCAAGGTGAATTCGTCCACTGTGATTAGAGGCGTCCCCCAGGACAGCAGCAAAATAAATAGCAAATAGGGTAGGAGCCATCACACAGCCTTGCTTCACGCCACTGGTAACTGGAAAACGCTCTGTAAAGTCGTGTCATGTTGGACTCTGGCCATCATGCCGTCATGAAATTGCTGGATCAGAGTAACAAACTTTGCAGGACAGCCAGCCTTTTCAAGAACAATCCAAAGGGCAGATCTCGGTACACGGTCGAATGCTTTCTCCAGGTTAATGAAGCACATATTTAAATCTCGATGTTGCTCTTTTCTCCTGTAACTTTTTTACAACAAAGATAGCGTCAACCGTCCCCCTGACAGACCTAAAACCGAGTATGCGATTTATAATATGCGCCAGAACCTTTCCAGCTGCGCTTAGCAAAGCAATACCTCTGTAAGATTCACAGTCGGAGAATCACCTTTTCCCTTGTACAATTTGCAGATGGAGGTATCTTTCCAGTCCTGGGGTACAACCCCAGACTCCCATATCCGCAAAATAAACTCGTAGAGACTGTTCTTGACGCTCTCACCACCTTACTTAAAGTGTTCCTCAGGGGTCCCGAAGCTTTCCCATTCTTTAGTCGGCTAACAGCTTGAAAAAATTCTTCATAAGATGGAGGATTGTCCAGCTCTATAGATATAGGTAAAGATGGAAGAGAACTAATGTACTGAAGATCAACATCCTGACTAGGATTTAAGACCTCACTGAAATGCTCAGCCCATCTATTCAGTACTTCAGCATGCACCACAAGTCGTCGTGATTTGTCACTGCTGTATATGAGACAAATATTTTTGAAATGTGGACCAAAAATAGTTTAGAGACTATCAAAGAAACCCCCAATTTGCTTACTGTCTGCGAGATTTTGCAGTTCTACTGACAAAAAAGAACACGACTACTAAAAAAAGAAGTGTGCAATGAGTATATTTTTTAACTTTGTATGTTTTTATAGTAACTATATTTAGTCGTTTCTCGTGCAGAAGCAACTACGCTCTGCTGCCAGAAAATGTGCGCAGAGCGAATCCGGACAAACGAAGCGGCGGGAAGAATTCTGTACCGGAACTTCACCGGGAAAAAACCACCGGTAAAAAATAAGTACCGGGAAGAAATCTCCACGCGGCACCACGTTTGCCCGACTAAAACCTAAATAACTTAACGCAGTCTGCTACCACCGTAGCTTATGAAGGGAGCTACAGGGCCCTATATGATAACCTAACCTATAAATTAATTACACTTAAAAACACTTACCAAGCTAAATCTTCTTTCTCTTCGGATCCAAACTTGAGTATCTTCGGGAAGGGGGAATTCCTAATCACCCTACCTAACCCTTGAGATCTCAATTCCCCAGGACAAATAAATAGATTTCTTCCCGAAATCGGCTCGGCAACAGGTAGATGTGAGCGAGCAGCCACGCGTCACATCCCACAGGAGAAAGTCACAATGACGGGTACACAAACACAAAGTTCAATGGTTATTTAACAAACAGGAAATTCACAAATACAACTCAAGTTAATTAGCAATCAAAGAACGCGGGCCCTCTCGCGTATTAAAAATCAAACCGATATCGCATAGCAATGCAATGGCGACCGTCCGCGAGCCATTCGCGCTGGCAGTGTGAAAACCCCGAACGCCCTCTGGCGGCAGCAATGCGAAACGCCTGCGTTTAGTTTTACCCAATATATTACAAACATCCCCCCGTCCCGGTCTGAGAAGCAGACCGCTAGCTTACTCTACGGGAAGGCGGGCGAGAGAGGTCACACCTCTCCTTAAAATCGAACCGTCGACCAACACCTCAGCCACACGCGGAGTGCCATCTCCGCCAAGAATCAAACGTAATATGCGAGCTCGTCGCCAAAGCAATGAGGGCAAATTTGCCTCTTTTAACAATACTAAATCACCCTCCCTGGGGAGGCTCAGTCCTGTTCTGTCCACTTCACTCTTTGCTGCAGCAAATGCAAATATTCAAGCGACCAGCGACGCCAAAAGTCCTGGCTCATTTGCTGCAACATTTGAAAACGCGACAACCGATATACGCGTTCATCCTTCCACGGGTATTCGGGCAGGGCATTCAACGGCCCTCCCACCAAAAAATGACCAGGGGTGAGAGCTTCCAAGTCATTTGGATCTGGAGATAGCGGACAGAGAGGACGAGAGAGTTGAGGACCGCCTCAACTTTACAAAACACTGTGGCCAGCTCTTCAAAAGTTAGAGCCGTTTCTCCGATAATGCGGCGGAGGTGGGTCTTTGCGGATTTCACAGCCGCTTCAAAAATCCCTCCCCAATGGGGGCAACTTGGGGGACTAAACTTCCAGGTTATTCCCCTTTGGGCAGCAATTTGACTTAAACTAGTACAATTTTTATCAATAAACACAGAAACATCCTTAAGATAATTTACAGTTCCTTTATAGTTTGTGCCATTGTCAGACCTAATAAGGGAAGGTAGACCTCGACGCGAAACAAAGCGATCCAACGCGGCGACGAAGGCCTCCGTAGTCAGAGCCGATACCACCTCCAAATGGACAGCCTTGGTGGCCAAACAAACAAATACACACAAATAGCCCTTCACAATACGGGCATTACGAAAGGGAGAAGCCTTGATCGAAAAGGGACCGGCAAAATCGGTTCCAACGCCGTCAAACGGTCTCGAAGGTCGGATTCGATCAGCGGGCAAATCACCCATCTGTGGTTGCATCGTGGATGCCTTCAACCTATAACATGCAATACATCGAAACAGAACACTACGGATTGCTCTTCGGGCTGACAAAATCCAAAACTCGCGTTGCAAGATAGCCAACAAAGCATTGCACCCAGCATGGGCGTTACGAATGTGTCGATCAGACACCAAAAGCTGCACCAAGGGTCCGCCCTTGCGCAACAACAGAGGATGGCGAGTCTCATATGGAAGATCCGCCTTCCGGAGCCTGCCTCCAACCCGAAGAAGCCCATCCGAGTCGATGTACGGGTTCAAACGAGCGACCGCGCCCTTCAACTTAGCGCGTGCGTCGCGCAAGATACGAAGCTCTGACTCAAACCGTCCGGTCTGCACGACACGGACCCAATGCAACAATGCGCTCCGGCGCTCTTCTGCACCTGCAATCGGCTCCAACCGCTTTGCCTGTGGGTTTCTACAATTATGTATGAAACGCTTAATCCAACTGGTAACACCCAGAAGCTTATCCAAGCTGCTATACCGAGCAAGTAGCCAATCCGGCTCCGACGTCGTCTCAGCGACTACAGCATGTACACGGAGCCCAGTCAAACTCAAAGAAGTAACATCTGTCGGACAGACAGGCCAAGAAGTTTCTGATCCCATCAGCCACTCTGGACCCCACCAGAGCGGGTGTGACACCAATTCTGGTGCCGTACAACCTCGGGAAGCACAGTCCGCTGGGTTAAGCTCTCCCGGCACATGTCTCCATGTTATATCAATTCCGATATTCTGGATTTGGGAAACCCGATTTCCCACAAAAACCTCCAAGGTATGTGGGGCCGCGCGCAACCATGCAAGCGCGACCTGGCTATCCGACCAGGCGAAGATGTCCCGTATCTCGACCGTGGCCGCCAGCTCACATGCAACGTGATGCAACAATTTAGAGAGAAGGTGAGCTCCAACTCAAGCTTGGGAATAGTCAGCCTAGTCCTGATGGGGGCGACCTTGCTCTTCCCTAACAAAAGCGAGACATTGACCCGGCCATCGGCGTCAACTGTCCGCATATAGACTGACGCGGCGTAGCCTCGCTCCGACGCGTCACAAAAGCCATGCAGGCTGGCTCGATATTTCCCGGTGGCAATATTCGACGAGGCAAGGCAATCCGATTGACTTCCTTAATCGATGAAAACAACTCGAGCCAATCATCCAATGGAGAGCCAAACAGCGGCTCGTCCCACGAGACGCCCAAAGTCCAAAGTCTCTGAAGAAGACACTTCGCAGAGAATATCACTGGACTGATCCAACCGCTTGGATCAAACATACGGGCTATTACGGACAACACCGTTCTCTTAGTCCAGACTTTTGGTATTTCCAAGTCCACTTGGAATGTGAAAATATCGGTTAGCGGCTGGTACTGCATGCCCAGCACCGCTATCCTGTTGGGATCATCCACATCCTCAAACAGGTGAGGGTTCTGTTGGTGATCCTCCGGGATCCCTTCTAGAACTTTAGGCTCATTAGACAACCACTTACGTAGCTCATAGCCACCCGTCTTCAATATTTCAATCAATTCATCCCGCAGTAGGAGGGCCTCCTCAATACTTTGGGCTCCGGTGCACACGTCATCAACATACAAGTCACGTGACAGCACGGAAGCCCCACGGGGAAAGCGGATCCGTTCCCGCTCTGCCAATTCAAGCAATGATCTGATGGCGATATAGGGACTAGATTTCAAACCATACGTGTTTGTGTTGAGTTCATACACCGTCACAGGATCCTCAGGGCGCTCACGCCAGAGTATCAACTGGAATCGCCTGTCCTCAGGATGTATGACTGTCTGGCGGAACATCATCCGGATGTCCGCACCAAAAACCACTTGATGTCTTCTAAAGTTCAAGATGATGTCAATTATGTCCCTATGCAATTTGGGACCCGAATGCAAACACAGATTCAACGAAACCCCGTTCGAAGTGGGTGCGGACCCATCGAAGACGGTCCTCAATTTGCCCGTTGAGGCCTTCACCACCGCGTGGTGGGGCAAAAAATAATGCTCAGTTGAGCTCCAATCAACTCGAGCCGGAGACATGTGACCCAAATCCTCGTACTCGCGCATAAATTCAATATATTTATCGCGAAGTACGTGGTCACGCTGCATACGTCGCTCCATGGACAGCAGTCGTTTCTCCGCAAGCGCCCTACTTTGCCCTAGGCTAGGACGAGAGGCAACAAAAGGTAACCTAGTTACAAACCGACCGGAGGGCAACCTCTCCGTGGTCGATCGAAAAAGGGCTTCGCACTCGGCGTGTTCCGGATCCATCCTGGAACTCATAGGTGGCTCCTCCACCTCCCAAAACCTTGCATGGTCTTGGCCAAGGACGCAGATGCGACGACCGGTGGCTCCTCCACGGTGCTATTATCAAACACAGGGCCCATCAGGGCAAAACCAAAAATCGTAGACACTGCCATCAGTGAAGACGAACCCAGAGCCTTCTGTGTACCCAACAAAATCCAACCCAATACGTCCGAGCCCAGGAGCAAGTCCACTGGGCCGGGATGAAAGACAAAGGGGTCGGCCAAATCCAGACCCGAAACCAAAGACAACACACCCGGCGGTATGTCTGTCGAGGGGTGCCAACCCGCAATGGTATCCATTACCATAGCCGAAGTCGTGATCCTCATTGTGGAGGACTTCAGCGAAGAAAAGGTGACAAGTGTCTGGCCCGTCAGACACTTCACTTGTATGCCACCAACTCCAAGAAGTGGCACAGGCGAGTCTTCCACGACTAAACCTAACTGGCGTGCCACTCGAGTGGTAACCAAACTGCTTTGAGCCCCTGAGTCCAACAGAGCTCTCAAATTAATGGCTTCCCCCTACGACCCCATACGCGGACCACCGCGGTAGGGAGCAGAACCGTCCGCGGCTCTGTCCCAGCAAGGGAGCAAGCTAGTTACGGGCTCCCCACTCTCTCCAAACCAGGGGCGCGCCACTGACCCGGATAATATGGCGGGCGAGTGCACATCCCCATCTGAGGGGGGCATAACCCGCGGCCCGGCCATACATATGGTACGGCGGGTGGTACTCCAGCCGTGGGTACTCGTGCAGCGGCGGAGAAAACCGCTGCGGCTGCATGTGTTGGGTATTGGTAACCCGCGTGGAGGGGGTGTCCCCACTCACGTCCGATCTAGGGCCCCCGCCCATGGGGGCCCTCTCCGGGGCCTGGCCAGCCACATCCTGGCCACGACCTTGGGGCGCGTGGTCCCGGTCCGCCAAGACCCGCGCCGGTACGCGACCCCCTCCCGAGGGGGGTGCGACGAGCGAAGCCGCGTCCTCCGTCCGATGGTGGAGGGCTTCGCGCAGGAGCGCCCCGCCCATAGGGGACCCCTGCCTCAAGAACCGGGGGCCATCCCCGTTCCGGTTCATGCAGAGCATCACGTGGTGCAGCCCACGGCATGCACTGCATGGTATGGCTCTGGGACAGTCACGTGCATAGTGACTGCCCAAACAGTAAAAGCAAAGTTCATGCCGCCTTGCCATGCGGCGCCGATCTTGTACTGGCAGTCTCTGCCAGTCCCTGCATTGCAGCAGGCTGTGGCCCATCCGACCACATTGCAGGCAGTCCGCGTCCCTCGCGACTGCTGCCGTGTGTGCAACCCGCGCACCAGCTCCACGCGGTGGCGGTTGCCGTCCCTGTTGGGGCCTACGTTCAGGCGCTCTGGATGGCGCTGAGTCCGTCATGGTATTCTCAGCCGCCCGTGCCTCAAACTCCAAAAACTTCACCAAGTCAGTGACTGTTGGTAGGGTGGTGCTATCCCGTTCCGCATTCTCGCGCTCAAATCGCGAGCGGATGTCATTGGGCAATTTGCCCAATACAATGTGCACCAACAAAAAAGACCATTGGTCCACCGGCAGCCCCAGTGTGCGGAGCGCGTTACAGGCCACTGTAACGGGCGTGAGCAACTGCAGGCGCAACTGTGCCCTGTTGGCTACCTTGGGCAGGGCCATCAACTGTGCGGCGTGCGCATCCGCTAACAAACGTAAGTTTTGGTAGCGGGAGTTCAATAACTCCCAAGCCGTATCGTACTGGTCGTCCTCCACCCGGAGGTGCTGGATGAGCGACCGCGCTTCATCCTCAAGAGTGGAGAGGAGGTAGGCCATCTTCTGGGCCTTCGACAAATCCTGTCGGGCTACGACCAGGGACTCAAACATATTTTTATATGCTACCCACTCCTCCATCCTACCCCCAAAGTGGGACAGCTGAAGGGTGGGGAGCCGACCAGTAACCGCTGGTCCTTCCTGTCTAACAGGTGTGCGAGGGGCTGGTCCGCCAGCCTGTCTCGCCCTTATTGCGGTCACCGCCTCCGCGATATCATCGTGCAGACTCAGGATCTGGTCCATGTCCGCCATGTGACCTGCGTAGGCCTCCGGGGTAAGATCGGCTTCGGTAAGCGCCGCCGGCCGCTTCCGCGCTAATCAATCGTGAGTGGAGGTGATCCGCTCTTAGCAGTATGGCGCCCTCCCTGTCCTTCCGGGACAGGAGTCCTCCGGCCGTCACAAACCATCTCAATTCGTTGGCGAGTGTCGCCCTAGCATTGGAGGCCTTCGCCATCGCGTCAAGTCACAAACAAAAAATAAAAAAGGTAAATAAAAAACAACAAAATCAAGCAACTACACGAAGAACCGCGGTAGGTATGAGAATGGCACAAACCCGGAACGCACGGTACAAACCGCAAACAAATACAAAAAAGGTTACAAATATTCTTATACAAACAAACTAAGAAAAATCTAATAATTTTTACAAACAATTAATTATTTTTTACAAACGAACAAATAGAGGGTAGATAAACTACGCTCTGCTACCAGAAAATGTGCAGAGCAACTACGCTCTGCTGCCAGAAAATGTGCGCAGAGCGAATCCGGACAAACGAAGCGGCGGGAAGAATCCTGTACCGGAACTTCACCGGGAAAAAACCACCGGTAAAAAATAAGTACCGGGAAGAAATCTCCACGCGGCACCACGTTTGCCCGACTAAAACCTAAATAACTTAACGCAGTCTGCTACCACCGTAGCTTATGAAGGGAGCTACAGGGCCCTATATGATAACCTAACCTATAAATTAATTACACTTAAAAAACACTTACCAAGCTAAATCTTCTTTCTTCTGATCCAAACTTGAGTATCTTCGGGAAGGGGGAATTCCTAATCACCCTACCTAACCCTTGAGATCTCAATTCCCCAGGACAAATAAATAGATTTCTTCCCGAAATCGGCTCGGCAACAGGTAGATGTGAGCGAGCAGCCACGCGTCACATCCCACAGGAGAAAGTCACAATGACGGGTACACAAACACAAAGTTCAATGGTTATTTAACAAACAGGAAATTCACAAATACAACTCAAGTTAATTAGCAATCAAAGAACGCGGGCCCTCTCGCGTATTAAAAATCAAACCGATATCGCATAGCAATGCAATGGCGACCGTCCGCGAGCCATTCGCGCTAGCAGTGTGAAAACCCCGAACGCCCTCTGGCGGCAGCAATGCGAAACGCCTGCGTTTAGTTTTACCCAATATATTACAAACAGTTTCTAAATAAACAGGGTCTAACAAAATATACTGAAACTATTTTAAGATATAATTCAGTTCATGATACTAAACAACTTTCTCCAAGAAACTTATATCGCAATATGAAAAATAATTTTGGCATCCCATACAGGTTGACCGATCAGCTGATTCGAGTTTATAGTTATTAACAACACATACGACAAGCGAAAGTGACGTACGACCAGAAAAATCAGTCGCATGTGGCACTTTCGACAAATTGCAGTGATTCGAGTCCAGACAAAACAATCGGAAATGGCTCTTCCGACAAACGACTGTGACACGTGTCCAGGCAAAACAGTCGTATGTGGTACATCCTACAGATAGTATTTGTTAGGTATCGGTTAAAAACGTAGCAACTGTCATTTCTGCTATTTCTAGTGTTAAATTTCTATATCTGTTCATACACATTTTAAGGGTAAATAAAGATAATAAAATATTCTAAATTTCACAACAATATTCCACAAAATGACAAAGTTATACACAAAAACTTATTTGGCAAACTTTGATCGTCTTTCCTGTAAACTAGTCATTTCGCAGATCCGACTATGTTAATTGGGACCGTCGAAATAGAAAAACACTTCACCCGTTAAGACATTGGTACCGAAGTACCCACCGAGCCAATGCTAAGAACTTTTCGATGTTTCTAGGCCGGTTGCTCGTGCCACGCCAAATTCTTGGTATCCAGGACCACGATATTTCTTGTCACAATAGCACACGGGCTCCTTTAGAAATTCAGTAAAATTACATTACATTTTACTCCACTTTACACAGTCGCGATCAAAGTTGAAATGCTAAAACTTGGTGTGGTAAGTTTAGTGTTGTGAAGGTGATATCGATCAACTATCGATAAAAATTTAAGAATAACAGACTATGTTTAGATATTTTGCTATTGCATGATTTATTAACGATTTCATAAATAATATTATTATTTATGAAATCAATGACGACTGCTATTAATGAAGGGAACAGGATTCAACCAGTTATTTATCAATCATGCCGGGAGCGGCATGACTGATAAAATAACAGTTCCCTTATTAATAGTTGGCATGTCTTCATTCTCATCTCTCACTTAAGTTTCAATAAAATTAAAGTTAATTGATGAAAAATCACTAAAGATAAATAAAAGTTTTTTTATTAAGAAAGAACAAATTTTTGACTATATATGCGATCTGTGATGAGTAAAAAGTAAGTTTCTTTATGTAATGTAATACAGTACTAACTTCAACGACATTGTATTTTATAATAAATACTAATAAAATTATAAAAACTAGTACATAGAGTACATTATTATGTGCTTTAGTACTTCGAATTATTTTATCGATAACTACACTAATACGAATTATTTCATCATGAGGTCATGCACTTCTCGGTGACGATTTGCTTAGCATGCAATACTTTCAGTTCCACGGTGTGCGCATTGTTGACTTAGGGTAGGTATTTCATACGTCAGTATGTTATTCAAATGGTTCTCAAAATTTCTGAGACAGATACATTTTAATGATAATTGTATTATCTATTAATATTGTGTTATGTTTATTATTCTTTATTTCTTGAACATAACTACAAGACTACACATATAAATGGTTGAATAAGATAATGAAATGAAAATATCTCATTTTAATAATTTAGGTATGTATGTACTTAGTTATTTGTTAGTGTGATGACGATAAATCTATACTAAAATTACTTAAATGTATATCAATTATATAGGTAATAATACTTTTATTTAACATTTAATATTTATTTTGATTATTTCATTCATGCACCAATATGTAAGTATATTATTTTTATAAAGTATGTACTAAACTATTATCTCTCTTTAGTAGTATTTCCTCATGACTGAGGGTCGTGGTCATTATATGGAATGAAACACACACAACGACTCTCTTGGCAATATTAATGGAGTGGTTTGCCATTGCCTTCTCCATTTCACACACTAGCTGATAATCATCAACCAGAGTGCAGGTTTGTTTTCCTTCACCGGAAGCAAGTGGTGGTCGATGAAAACAAACATGAGTCAGATTGGCATATACAAACTCATGTAGCCCTGGAAGGATTCGAACCTGGGATTTTGCATCAACCCTAAGGGCGCCCTACCACTCGACAGACCACCACTGGCTTCATAGAAGCGAGATAAACTATTATACCATTAAGAAAGAAGAGAGAATACTCCATGATCTCAGTTTGGGAATCTAATGTTTCATTGGAATAATGATTCCTGGAGGTAAAGTTTTTTTCTCTAAAGTAAGCTTATACTTTCAAAACCATCCTAAACAGTCACTGAAAATACAAAATGTTTGATTTCAATAGAAATAAGTTGAATTTAATGACAACAAAATAGTCTTAAATTTAAACAAAAAGTAACCGTACC
>JAEMBS010000566.1:0-21662 GCA_018467065.1 Ephestia elutella
CACGATTCTTTTTTTAAGCACGTCCTAACTTTCTTCATTTAAAAGTTAGTCTTAAAGTCGCGGCAAATGCTTTGCGACTCGGAAAATCCTTTAACACACTCGAAAAAGAAGGGATCTCGCGTTATCAATGATTTGTAATTTACGGTCTCAAACATACACAATACAAAAGCATTTGCTAATCACTCTTTCCCGATGAAAGCTGCTGAGACAGAGCCTTTGAATCCGTGCAAAGCATACGGGTTGGTATTCTTAAATCGGTAATGCGCTTTGAAAGGTATTCTTGTCCGTAGAAGTAGAAGTTCGTTGTATTGCAGAAGCCACATTTTTTGTATTGTACCTACTATGCGATTACGTTGCTAAGTCACCACGTTCCTCGGCAACTTCACTCACATCTCGTTGACGAAAGTACGGTTTGCAGAAAATTTTTTGTCACACAAAATATTTTTATTTATCTTTATCAAGCAAACTAATCAGATAAAATATTAGTAAAAAAAAAAATCTAATAAAAAAAAAATAGTAACTTACTCAACTTTTACCTCCCTGGAGCGTTAGTTGCAATTACACATCGATTATTTGAAGAATCAAATTCTTAATTAAAAAAATATGTATATCTATATATTTTGATTAATGTTATGTTTAATATAATAAAATTAGATTAATGAAAATTTATTATAATTTATCAATTTTCTGAAAAAATTTTTTGCATACCATAGAAAAATTTAGTACTTATAGTGAAGTTAGTAACGAATGTCAAATTTGTCAAACTGACATTAGCCCGAGTATATTAGCAAAGTATTTGTTATAAAAGCCATATTGTGCGCTTTTTATTAAAAAAAGGGCGTCGTTTGTCGAGAGTATCGATATCGATATCTTTGATCCCTTTAAATTCTGCCAAAATGTATCAGATTTTAAATATAATGGAAAAAAAATAATTAAAATGAAGCAATCATAAAACGGGAGCTTTTTTTCTCTTTTTTTGAAGACTTTTTACGGAAAAAAATGCTATTATTACGTTGGAGCCGGATTGTAGTAGCTTGATTTCCACGCATATAATGCATCAAAATCTCTAGGCGCAGGCGGCGGATTTTTTTTTTTGTAAAATTCATAATAAGTAGGTAAGTATTTCTTTTTTTTGTAACCGTGTACCTACTGTGATATTATTATTTATTATCATCATCGTTAAAAGCTTTTTGCTGCTACCCTACTGCTGGGTATAAGCCTCCCTCTACGCCAAGCTTCTCTATTCTGGGCCGTCGCAATCCAGATCTTGCCAGCAATATTCCTTACATCGTCGAGCCGGATTATTATTACAAACAAATAAAGCATTAACAATTATCAAATCAGACTGTTAGTTCCAGAAATAGAGTAAAACACTCTTCCATCAGCTTTATTATATATGTACATAAACAAGTCTATAGAGTAAACAGTGTTGAGAGGCCATTGTCTGTAACATACGGAGTGACACCGCCCTCTCGGATTAGCGAGATGAATTGGTATTCTTCATGGGGATTTGTGAAATTGTGACACGCTGCCGGCTCTTAGGATTCCAGTAGGATTATGTTGCTGCTTCAAACGAAAATTGAGAATTTTATAATATACGGGTACCGAGTAAATACCATTATATTATAGAAAAAATGTTATTATATTTAAAAATAAAATTTGACATTTCATATACGAGTATCATAAAAGTCTTAATAGTTTCATCTCATCATGAAATAATTGATGAAATGTAATGCTAAAAATCCAAAATTAAAAAATATATATCTATAACTAGCCGCGCCCCGGTGATGCTTCGCTTTCGTGGAAATTTTGGGATAAAAAGTATGCTATTCCCAGTATTTTTCTACCTATATACCAAATTTTATTGAAATCCGTCACGTAGATTTTGCATAATTGAGTTACAAATATCCTCACAAACTCACATCCTAACTTTCGCATTTATATATTAGTAGGAAGGAAGTAGGATTCGTGACAAAAATCCGCGCGAGTGAAGTCGCTAGCAAGAGCTAGTTTTATAATACCTATTTTGTAAATTATAACAAGCTTTTATTGAGTTTCCTGGCAATGTGTATATTATCTATATTTGACCCATATACACTGGACAGTTTCCAATTAAACTAAAAGCTTAAATGCACAAATTGGTTTATCATTAAATTATAATGATGTGATATTATTATTGTGTTATGATTAAACTGAGTTTGTGATAAAACCGGAAATAAGTATTTTATAATATCTTTACAATGTGAATATACTAAACTAGATACACCAATTAAGTTGTGTATTTCTTTGATATATAAATTAATTTATAAGTATATCAAAATAAATATTATGAGAAAAATTTAAAAAAGCATCAAGATAATTTGATATATAGATCCCTCCAAAATTCCCATGGGAGCAAATCCCCGAGGCGCAAATAGTGTTAATTACAGAAACATCTTATAAAAACAAAGTCATTTTTTGCTCTAAGTGTAACAATTAATCCAGCCTTCGTCCCCCAGGGATCTTATTATTGCAATATTTCCTTATTACGGTTGTTTCAAAATAAATAAAAAGGAGAATTACAGTTCCCTCGTCCCCTCAGGCCTTCATAATTTAATTTCAAGGAGTCCATTATAGGGATCTTGAAAAAGATATCTTATTGTCACAGCTACATTTAGATTAATTAGCAATTTCATAAAGATATTTTATTTATTCCATTACGGAATAAGTCCCTTTCTAAGCGTGTTGAATGTGTTGATGTCATTACAATGATTTTTATATTTTTTCCGAATTTAGGTGGCTGCCATCATCACATCATTCTTATAACAAATTCAAAT
The DNA here is from genome assembly GCA_018467065.1 of Ephestia elutella. Classification (NCBI taxonomy): domain Eukaryota; kingdom Metazoa; phylum Arthropoda; class Insecta; order Lepidoptera; family Pyralidae; genus Ephestia; species Ephestia elutella. The sequence goes on from JAEMBS010000566.1 coordinate 2,817, forward strand.
AATCTATTTTCAAAATTACTTACCCTAACACCCTACGTTTTTTTCTACTAATTTAGTAGTATTACTATCAGATACAGTCCATGTTGTGAGATCACATTGTATTGTCAACAAATGGGGTAAAAAATCTTACAATTTTTACACGACTGACCAAAAAAGGAGTGTTATGTTTTCAGGGTTCATGTATGTATGTATGTAAGTATGTATGTATGTAAGTTTCTTTATTCCACCATAAGTCCTCAACGGCTTAACAGATTTTGATGTGAGAGGTATTGTTAGATTCCTTGCATTCCCCCGAGTGACATAGGCTATGTGAGTTGTCAGTCGTGTTTTTTATTTTTTAATAATTTGCTTGTTTTACCCCATTTGTTGACATATTTGTCTTTCTTAAATGTTCATGCATTACGCATTTAACAGCTACAATAAATATATAAAGGGTATATAAAGGTTTAGTGCTAAGTCCCATTGCAATATTTGAGTATATATAAATACCTGAGTTTGTGTAACTAAAGAAAAATACCTAAAATATTTCTTCATAGTGCCTACGGGAATTCCTCGCCTGGCAACATCAGTTAACTATAAATGCTACATCCAAGCAACATAATATACTATCGTTTAATAAATGAGACCCTAGGGACCTTTCAGCAGCTATGTTAATGTCAGTGGCAGCCAACGATAACACATAGTTTAAATATGTTAGTCTCTGTGGTACTCAAATTTAAGGGCCTTTATTATTATTATTATTATTATTTTCTCTATGTTTTTTCTTCTCAGCCAGAGCTGGTATTTTTATACCATTTACGGGTGTGCACCAAGTAAATGGTATATGCTTATTTTATGATTTTATGGTCCTAAGTTTGTCTGTCCGTTTTCGTCAATTTGTAAAAATTTCCTAACAATGCGGCAGGTATTTAAAATTGCTGCCTTTTGCATGGGTATGTATATAGAGGGTTTCAGATCAAGGATTTTAATACTGTGATGTAAATATTTAGGGATTATTCCAGTGGTTGAGAGAACTATTGGCACAATAGACACTTTCTCCTGTCTCCAGATCCTAGTCACCTCATCGCGCAGGTCCGTATATTTGTGTATTTTTTCAGATATTGTTTTTTGTATATTATTTTATTTATTTTATCTTGTAAAGTTATGTCAGGACGATTATAGTGTATTGTTCGGTCAGTTATGATAGCTCGGTCGTAATAAAGCTTATTGATGGTTAAACAAACTTACCTTAATGAAGTTTGACCATAATTATACAAGACGTTGCTTCCGAAGATATTTATTCAATCAATTCACTATGCAGCTCGCTCTGCTATGTACTAGGCATGACACAATTTTTAGGACCTAGGGATAAAATAAAATAAAATAAGTCCAAAATTTACATCCGACTCTCGTCCCACCCTTACCTGTCACCGGCGGAGGCGCCATACTTCATTCTTTTAGAACAAAATTTCGAAATGTGGCGCTTGGGATATCGCGTAATATGTATTTGAACATATTGGATTGGGACGGGCAGGTCATAAATATCTTCGGAAGCAACGTGTTCTTGTATAATTATGGTCAAACTTCATTAAGGTAAGTTTGTTTTAACCATCAATTATACTACGACGTTGCTTCCTCGATATTTATTCAATCAATTCACTATGCGGTGATGTTTAGAACCATTGCAGAAATTTTGCAAGCATTTTTATTTTTATATCATTATAATAATATTAATTATTATTATTCTTTAATGTGAGCTATTAAAAGTGGATCCTTAGATACTTTGGTATAGGATGGTTAATTACATGAATAAATAAAAATGTAGTTGCATCTAATGAGATTATCTTCCAAAAAAGATATTAGTAATAAACAAAAAAAAAAAATACGAAATTTGAGAAAAAAAATTTCTTCGAGTAGGCTATGTGATGCAAATGCCATTACGGTTTTTTCATTTTGTAATGCAAAATGTGGTAGAAAAAATATTAAAGCTTATCAAATACAATGTTTAAGTTCTGTAGGATACAGACTTTGGTTGCTAGCCTTGATATTTTGGGAGAAAAAGAAGTTAACAAGAAACAGATTAAAAGTTCTATGAGTATACCTTATGGGACAATAATTAACATAACCAAATTAACACTTATCATAGTTATTTCCTGTGAGACAGGATATTTTTAACAGGCTTATTTGGGAATAAGATATGTTAACTCTAAAACGTAAATATTTACTAAGAGAGATGTGATGAATGAACATTTTTAGTCTGCAATAGCAAACTCAACGCAGGCAGAGGTGCTTGCTCAAGGAGTTAATTTTACGAATAGCGACTAGAATTTTGACTACCTAATGTTAGAAATCTTTATTGTATTGATTATGAACTTATACACTTCTAGATGGTTAATGTGTCGAGTTGAAAGGACACTATACTAATTTAGGATTCTTTCTATAAGTACTCGAGGAATACCTTCACCTGACAAATATACCTATATTAGTTTGCAAGAAGAGCAAAAACATGAATATGCAAATTTGAGGTCGGTACATTTCTGCTGAAATACCTACTGTTTATATAAACTACACTGTTTTTATAGACTGTACTTAGCCGAATATATAGGTGAATTGGCTACAGTCATAGAGTATAAACTATAGGTAGTATTAGGTACCACACACCCACAGTACGATGATTTTAATATAACTTCTTGTTATGAGTACGTACTCGTATGCACGAGCCTTTAGTTAGAACTATTAACGAAATACTGAATTCAACAAACGAAATTCAAGAGTACTTTCTGTACAAGCTTATTATGTTTCCAGTAACAAATACATATTATAAAGAAAAAGTGAAGTTATGATGCTTAGTTTTCCAAAAGAAGAATCTAAAAGTTCTGTAACTTGTAATAGGCAAAGGCCGTGTAATGGACAAGAGAGTCTTTAATTGTGATTAGATTCTCGATAATAGATTACTTCCTTGTTCCAAATGGTAACTTTACTCGCGCAAGTCGTTGCGATTGCAGATGACCTTGGCTAGGAGTTATTTGTAATAAATACAGAGTAGCTGTAGAAAGAAAAGGTCTCATATTATACTACTTTACGTCTTCTTTTTTTTTTTTTTTTTTTATTGATCAAAAAATTTGCATCCAAAATCACTAAGATAGATATCTATAATTATGCATCCAGTTGTTGAATTAAATTTGCGGAGGAAATTGAATTATTAATAGAATGATGGGGATATTAGTTCCAAAGATTCGAGTTCACGTAGAGTATTCAACACATTTACGATCAGAAAAAAAAATCCATTGCCATATTGGCTATTTGAATAAATCCCCATAGACAGAAACTAAAAAACAACATACTGAGCATCTAATATTGTTCAGTACTTGCTTGCTCAAGCTAGAGCTAAGGGCTAATGTCTAGTTCTTAAGAAACAAGTGCTTTGTTATCTTACTTTAATTTGCTCCAAAAAAAGCACTGCTCTTACTGGCTTAAGAGCACTTATATTCCATTTATAAGGTGCTTTAGAGCGTTGCTGTTGTACAACTATAGTGAGCGTAGAAGCCGGTTAATTGGATTGATAAGCTTGATCATATGTAAGTATTGAAATAAAGTATGTAATAATAAGTAAGTACATAATCTCAGTTTGTATTAGGTATCATTACTTTGGATGGATTGGATGCAATCTGCAAAAAAATCAGTCAAGAAGCTGAATCTTTATGTATTATAATCTTTATGTATAAAACTTTATGTAGGTATGTGTTCTTTATGTATAGCAAGATACAAAAGCTGGGCAACTGTCCAGTGAAGCGAGTTGCTAATTATAAAAAGATAAAGAGACCGGTATCGGATATTGACCCGATATTGGGTGGTTCCGGAGTCACCCGGACTGACAATGAAAATATTTCATTATACAAACTTTTAGGAGAAAATTAGATCGCCGGAACAGTTTATTTAAAATACTGTCAAATTTGACGCCATACTCAATAGTGACATAGAATACCTATTTAATATATATGAAATATCAAAGGCAATAACTGATTGATCGATTGGATCAAGTCGATTTGATTAAAAGTATTTGAATAAATGTACCAGACGTGTATATTGTAAATTATCTAAATTATTGTCATATTTGGCGAATAATCATCTCTGATTGATGAGTGGATTTCCTTTTCCTCAATTTACCGAACTCCGTTTCCCAGCTTTCTCTTTGGGCTCTATCTGCTCCCCAATGTTTAGATATTTGGTATGAGTACATACCTGGCCTATGATGACCAGCAATGGTCAGCGATTTTCATCACAGTCCTGATGTTCAAACATTTATAACAACAGATACATACAGATAATCTGTCACTACCAAAGAGTTGAGACTCCCGAAGCTCCGTAAGTTTAGCTGAAATTAACAGAGCTGAGTTAATACTGAAACCATAGTGCATGGTTATAACATCACTATAGTTCCAAGAACTTACGCAGCCAGAAAAAATAATACTTGACTGTATCAGTCTAGTAAAGTTTTTAATCAAATATGAGATACTTAAAGGGTGTTCGAAATGTATAGTAAGATGCACACACTTTTGTTACATGGATTATCATCTGATAATATTACTATTGGCATAGTTATACTTCGGATAATAGTTTATCTACGATAGCTTGGGAGTTCTATTGCGTATATCTGGCTGATAATGTGTAGATTTGTGCTACAATCGCATTGTAGTCTCTTGTTTTATGCCAATAAAAGTGTGTATAAAATAAGTAAGTAAGTAAAAATACTTATAAACCAGACTACGATCGCGTCGTAAGTTCTAATGGGTAATAATGTGTATACCTGACTACAATCGCGTTGTAGTTACATAAGGTAATAATCATCATCATCATCTCGAGTCGAAATGGCAAAAATTAGACTTATTAAAATTACATGTGCACACGCGACTACAATCGCATTGTAGTTCTATATGTGCTGTTATATAGGTGTAGTATATAAACTAGACTACGATTATATCGTAGTCATATTGGGTAATACTTTACTTTGCGCGAAGATTTTGTCGTTAGGCCTCTTGATTGGGCCCATTTTGCGTAAGGAAACTCGGGCAGCTGCATATCTTCTGCGTTGTTGTTGTTCTTCTATCGGACTTTGTAATGTGCTTGACTATAGTCGCTCTGATTACAATCGCATTGTAATTCTAACCCCGTCTACAATCGCATTGTAGATCTATTGGGTCGGAGCACACGTGACTACAATCGCATTATAATTCTGTATGTGCTTGACTATAGTGTAAAACCCTGATTACAATCGCATTGTAATTCTAACCCCGTCTACAATCGCATTGTAGATCTATTGGGTCGGAGCACACGTGACTACAATCGCATTGTAATTCTGTATGTGCTTAGCACAGTCCACACGTAGATCACTCGTAGTCCGCCCGTAGATCACTCGTAGTCCACCCGTAGATCACCCGTAGTCCACCCGTAGAGTACCCGTAGATCGCCTGTAGACTCCTTCGTTGACTACCCGTAGACCAACCGCCATCATCATAGCTATTTTAATGTCCCCAATATTGGGGCACTGTCAACTTCCCATGGATGGTAAGGAGGATTAGGAGCACCAAGTGGGCCCAATGGGGTTTGATGGGTTTTTAAGACTGTGAATGCAGCTGAGACAGACCCATCCAGTGGTTCTAACGAAGTAACGTTAAAATCGAAAAAAAAATCCGGGAATGCGGTACAAAATAGGTACGTACGTTTTTATCACTTTTAAATAAACGAATTAAGCAATTGACGTAACGGATAAAAAGTTTAATTTTAAATGTTGCAATGATGACAGCTTATGCTTGGCTAAAAATCTGGTTTATACAATTATTCCAGGGTCTTCAGTATAGAATTGGACCCAGACTTATATTCTGAACATACTTGTTATATCGTAGTTCAATATGATTAATCTTTCATCAACAAATAACCCAATTGGGCCTTGCGTTTTAACTTTTAACGGCACGGTCCAGAACAATCAAGGAATAAGAAGAAAATTATCAATACATATGTAGATTCGTGTTTTGCCACGAAAAAAATGTTTTTTACAAATGTAAGAGACTTAAACATGTGACGCATATTATGGTTACGATTCATGTAAAAATCGCAACTCAGGACGCGAGATACTATTCGCGATGACCTTGTATTATGCAACATCATGCACAGACAATTCCTAGATAAAAAGGAAGGTAGGTGCATTAGTTGGGTCAGCGGAGAAAAAATAAAAATTCAACTTGGTCTAACGACCGTTGTTTGTTGAGTTTATGATTAAATGTTATTATCAAAGTACCTTTCGCAGGGGCACACCAGGTGTGATGTAAAATCACGATTACGTACGAGTAATAGTAGCCAATGCAACATAAATACGTAGTTATCTAACATTTTTGTTAGGCATTATAACTTTTTCAAAGTATCATAGATTAATATTCAAACCAGAATATTCAGGTAATGAAAAAATACTTACATTTTTTGTTGTTTACGAGTGAAATATGAATTTAAAAGTACGTCATTTTCCCACTGACACTGAGGTTATAAATTAATTTAATTTTAAAGATATTCCAGATACTTGGAATATAAAGAAAATAAAAATATTGTTGTAGTGTGTGTGTTGCCATGCCCGCACACAAAAAGCGAATGAAGTATGGCGCCTCCGCCGGTGACAAGTAAGGGTGGGACGAGAGTCGGATGTAAATTTTGGACTTATTTTATTTTATTTTATCCCTAGGTCCTAAAAATTGTGTCATGCCTAGTACATAGCAGAGCGAGCTGCATAGTGAATTGATTGAATAAATATCGAGGAAGCAACGCTGTGAAGTATATCGTGTTGTTTTCTAATACAGGGCTGAGGGTATGTATTTATAATGGGCTGTAGATTTGTTAGGGATTAAGATTGTATTTCGAGTGCTAGTGTTTTGGTGGATAATATTAACTATTTGATTATGTCTATGTGTGTAGTCTGTTTGTGCGAGGTTAGGGCAAGCTCCGGTAATGTGTTGAATATTTTCAGGATGGTTATGGCATTTACGACATCTGTCATCAGTTATGGATGGGTCTTTAATGATGTGCTTCCTATAATTTCTAGTATTGATTACTTGATCCTGAATCGCGATCATGAATCCTTCAGTTTCTGGAAATAGTGATCCTATAGAAAGCCACTTATTGGAGGCAAGTAGTGTTCTATGTGTGATTGCTCTAAATCCATGAGGATGTCTTCCATGCAAAACTTTTCTTTTCCACTGTTCTCTTATGTTTTCCCTGTGTATTATCTATATCTGTTACTCTAATTTCTAACTTCACTAAGGTTAAAGAGGGGTATGGTTGCAGGGTCATTTTTCAACTACAGCTTTATGAATCTCGCTATTATATGTTTTTTGAAATTTAGAAGAATTTTTTAAGAGTATCAATTTGCTGGGTCCATAAGTTGGTAATGTTTTATGAGTCCTCTTGCCCCTCCCATCCTGTCTCTTTATGGTCATTCTTTCTATTGCTGATTTAGGGTGTAAGAATTGTTGTATTTAGTAAGTATTTGTCACTAGTATTGATTTCTATGCTTTTAATATTAGTTTTGCTCCATTTAATAATCCCAAACGAGTATGTCAAAACCGGTACTGCAAACGTATTAATTGGGCTTTTATCAGATTTTTTCCTTTCAATTGACTGTGACATATAGGCTGTGACTCTTTTTTTGTATTCTTTGGGTAAGTGACGTTTTTATTAATGGCTGTATGATCAGAGTCCCCTTACTTTGATGATATCCCAAATATTTATACAAATCAGTGTGGTTCCATTGCAGTAATATTTTCATCATCACTTACTGCGTTCGATCGCCGGGTCGGATTTTTTCTTTGATTAGTATTAATGGTGTTTTTGCGATTTATCTAGTCCAAACTGCATATTAATAATCTTTACTGAATTTAGTTGTAACATCAATAAGCGATTTCATATCCTTTTGTGTTTTGGAGTATAATTTGATATCATCCATATAGATTAGGTGTGATATAATAGTTTCTGTATCTCCATTTTTTAAATTATATCCGACTCGTCGTTCCCCCAGTAGGTATGATATTGGGTTGAGGGCGAGACAGAACCACATGGGACTCAAGGAATCACCTTGGTAAATGCCTTTTTTGATAACTATTTCTCTAGTTTCTATTTCTTTTGAAGATGTATAATTTCGTTTCTTTCCATAACTTCATTGTATTTTTAAGAAATTCTATAATTACTGGATTGATTTTATATATCTTTAATATTTATTGTATTAACCAAGAAATGTGGAATGGCTATCAAACGCTTTTCGGTAGAAGCTCTATATAGGTACAATGCACAATTTCTTCTATTAGTGGTTGCGTGTTTATTAATGAGAGAATCTATGACAAGCTGTTCCTTACATCCCATGTGGCCCCGCCTACATCCCTTTTGTTCTTCAGCCAAAATGTTGTTAGCTTCGAGGTGTTGGTTGATTTTTTTAAACAATCGCAGAAGTAAGGATTTTGTAAATCGTGGGTAAACAGGTAATGGGTCGGTATTGGGATGGTTGCGAAGAGTATTTTCCTTTGGGGATCATATAAGTAATTCCTTTTTTGCTAAAAAATGATGGGAGTTACACTTTTGTTTTTCCTTGGACAGTAATTAAAGTGTTTAAGATTCTTAGCTAGTATTCCATGTAACCTGTAAAAAATTTTTGAACCAAAATTGTGGATTTTGTCCTATTCCCGGACTTTTCCAGTTGTGTAAACGAGAAGTTACATTGCTACATCTGGTCATCCGTTAATTCTGGTGAAGTTCTATTTCCTCCAACGCATAGGCATCTGTTTTCTTCTTCTGATATCCATTCGGCTGTTGTATTATGCTTACATATCTCTTCCCTTCCCATATTCCAGCCCAAAACCTTTCCAAATCCTCAACTTCTGGTACTTCCTGCATTGTTTGGTGTACTCTCCTTATCTTCAAATAACTTTCTGTAAAATAACTTTTCATTGTTATTAAATAATTTATTATCTTTTCTCCTCTTATACGATTTTGTGTGTCTTGAAAGTCTATGCGGCTTTAAGAGCCAGTTTTTGTTTCAGAGGTGTCTAAATATTCTTCAGGTTTTCTATTATTATTTTCTCATGTCTGGTGTGTATTTTGTGTATTTCTAAAAATTTTGTTTACTGCATTTATTACGTTTGGAGACCTATTATTGTTTATGTATTGTGTTAATCTACCTATATCACTACGGAGTTGGGTTATATCTTCTTTTCTAATCTAATAAGCCAGGCTGGTTTTTTCTTACTGTTTTGTTGTGGTTGTAAGTCATCTCCAATCTTGTAACCTAGTTCACGCGAAATTGCAACAGCACTACAATATATCAGTGTATGTATATCTGTGAGTTGAGAATCATCCTGAGAAAATTGTTCTAAAATGCTATTGTTAAATGCTTCTACTATCTGTAATAGATGTGTGCTATATTTTAGTTTTAGGTAAATTTGGTCTGGACTGTTGGGTCCATTCCAGCGTATTCTATTAGGGCAGTTTGTAAGTTTCCTTTTCATGTAACTTTTGCTGTGAATGATTAAGTAAAGGGGTGGGTTGCAGGGTATCTATTTACAATTCTCCTAATAAAATGGTTTGTTGTTTCGGTTTGCGTAGATACATTTGAATTCAGGGTGAGTGAAGTTAGCTTATTAAGTTGAATATTGCTATTTGGCTTTCAGTGTCAGTGTTTGGTAAGGCTTGTCTATGAACTTGAGAATTTGGTGTGGATAGTACTGCTATAGTAGGGATTGTTTGAGACTGGAGATTGTAAATGTAGGTTGATTTTTGTGATAGTAAAGGATTCGCTGTTGAATATCTGATATATCTGAGTTTTGAGTCGCATAGAAATTGATGGTGATTGATCAAGACCTTGTTGTGTATTTTGTCAGTGTGTCAGTCTGTTCTAATTCACATCTAACTTCCTCTTTAATTTGGTTCAATGTCTCATCAGAGATCTCATTTTAATTCTTCTAATAATTACGCGTCTTTGATCTGATACCCTCTGCTCAGATACGCTAACTCCAGGATACTTTGTTTTATGAATTCCTCGTGTAGTAATTTTCTCGTATATTGTCAAGTCTCTGTCTCTAATTTGGTGATTTTTGTAATACGTTCGCATGATGAATATGTTAACATCATTTGTCCAATCTCACATGCGTACGCGAGGTTCCCTACCAGCCTTAGTGGACGCAGGTTTTAAAAGCTTGCGCTTCCTGAGTAACACTTGAGGGTTGGGTTGGGAGCTATAAGATCAATACTATTTTGCAGTCTACAGAGCTGAGAGACGGTGCATAGAAGAGCTGCTGTACTGGGACTTTATATGGTTCTGCTACATCCGATATAGATTTTGATGGTGATGTGGCATCCTTACTCCTATATCTATTACATGCGTTCTTCTAGTACTTCTTTCTGATTGTGTAGGTTGTTGTTCGGGTACGCTCTGTGACCTACTAGTTGATGCATTTATATTTGCATTATTTTCTACAACAGCGGGAGGCTGGGTAGGGGTATTTTTTTTATTTTTCTTCATTGTAACTCTGTTGTGATTCCCACGAGCAGCAAGGGATAGGAAGTCAACCACGACAGAGCCCCGCATATCGTGGCAAGGGTAAGTAAAACTGGAGGTCCACCGGTATCCAGAGTTCGCATATTAAAGACTATGCTCTCCCATAGCCATGCAGCCCTCGGCATATGCTGTTCCACCTTGGCTTGGATAGGTTTGGGACCGTTAGTTGAGGAAGAGGATTCAGATACCTTGATGGATTATTATTATTATTATGTTGGTACGCTTTTCAGAGCCACGGGTCCATTGGGACCCGGTCCTTTGAGGCGTTCATGGGGCCAAAGCCAACATGAAGAGGCCTTTTTGTACCTTTTTAATCAAAAAGTGAGATGGCATCTGCCGGAGATCTGTCCCTTAGGTGTACCATAGGGATATACTAACGGACAGTCCTCCACAGTTATGCTAGAACTATTAGCCAGGTAGGGATTAACAAGGTTTGGGCTATGTGGATGGGATGCTAGTGGACCGGGTTATGGAGTGAGATACGGACATCTGCAACCCTTTAAATCTCTCACAAAAATTTAAGCTTAGGCAGATGGTGACTTGCTGCTCTTTGGCTGTACAGCCTGTGGGCCTCCCTAATTAAGCCACCATTTGGCGGCCAGGAGCGCAAACACAGTGTGAGCAGCTGCAGAAGTGTCGAGAGGTGCGGCTCCGGTTTCACCTTCACGGGGGTGGAAAGCCCCGAGAGCGAGGTTTCACCCATTATTGCACGCCATTACGTGCAATACACTTCCACCTCTGGAGCGAGTGTTCCGCTCTTGCTACTCCACTCTACAGAGCACGGCCGGCTCACAGAAGCCAGAGGCGGGGGGTGTGTCACTGTGTGTATGTGTGTGTAGGTGCGTGTGTGTGTGGTCCCCCTGGAGATCGGGTCCGTGGTGACGCCGCTCACCAACAGCTCGCCACAAGCTGCCCCTGCGGTGACTGATTGCACTGGAGATCCAGCGGGCGATGGGCTCGTCACATCCCGACGCCTTTTTATTATTATTTTCATCTTCTTTTTCTTTTCTCAGCTTGGGCGCTATCTTGTTAATTATTATTATTATTATTATTATGTTTTTTTTCCTCGTTTTTCTCGGTTTTGGCACCGGTATTTTTCAAGATATTTACGGGCCTAAGCCAAAGCAAATATCAGGGCAATACATATTAAGAATATGATGCTTGGGAAAGGAGATGATTTTGTAGCAAGGATATTCGCATTGTGATTGTGGGTTCGTGAGTAGCGTCGGTCTGTAAGAACTTCCTCACCAAGCGACAAGTATTCAGAATGACTGCTTTTTGCATCAAAGTATAAGTGTAAGGTGGCAGGTTGAGCGATTTTAAGGACATATGAAGTTGTTTGGGTATTACTCCTGTACTTGATAGAACTATTGGGATTATTGTGACTTTTTGAAGGTGCCAGAGTCTTGCTATTTCGTCTTTTAATTCAGTATATTTTGAAAGTTTTTCTGCTATGGTACTTTACAGAAGATTATGTGTGTTAGGTAATTGCTATGTCGATCAAATATGCGGTTTTGTCGGTCTCTTATTAACTATGGTGAATGTCTGGTCTGTTATAATTTGCACTGTTTCGATCTGTAAGGATGGCTCTGTCAAAGTAAATTTTTGTTGTAGAATTTTCTAGTACAGTTTCTGGTATATATTTATAATATGGCTTCAAGGATTCTATGAATTTATACTGACTTGCAAGATTTTGATGAATAATATTCGCCACTTGGTCATGCTTACTGTGCTTGTAGTCAGTTTGGGCTATTGACTTACAGGCACCGGTAACATGCTGTATTGTTTCCGGTGCACTGTTACATTTTCTGCATACATCTGATATGTTCTGTTTCATAATATATTTTTGATAGTTTTTTGTTTCTATAACTTGGTCTTGTATTGCCAGGATAAAGCCTTCTGTCTCTGGAAAGAGTTCTCCTCGATTTAGCCATGCGTTCGACGCATCAATGTCGACATTTGGTTGGCGTAAATCTAGGTGATGTCTTCCATGTAAAGACTTGGCGGCCCAATCTGCATGTTTGGTTTTATTAATAATAATAATAATAATAAAATTTATTTATTCAGACAAAGTCCATTATTGTTAGTAACATCGAAACCTTAACCTAGAGTTAGTAATACATATTTTAGACACACACGAAAACGGAAAAATAAAATAAAATACAAAAATAAAGATAAATATGCCACCAATCACTGCTGTACCGTACCATGAGAGACTGCACAACAGCGATTGATGTATACACAGTCTAGTCTGCTGGCCACCATACTCAGAATGCTGTTGGCGCTAGCCCGCACTCTGCGCACCAGGGATGCGCATCGCTTCCGCATTGTAGTTATAGAAGTATTGATCATTCGCTTCGCAAACATCCCTGATTCTCTGCAGAATTTTGGCGAACCCAACAAATCTATGGCAACCCAATAACACCCACTGGATGCATTTGTTGTATTGACGCAGAGGCTTTGTACGACTCTGACTCTTTGGTATATTTAGCCCATAGACTACAACTATAAAAAGATGTGCAATATGCTCGAGTATGTAATTTTAATTTTCACTTCTTTCGAGCAACGTGACTGGTCGAATCTTAAATGTTGGGCTATCATGTTGGCTCACCGTCAGCGCCCTCCGCTCTCTTTCAATATCATCATCGTCCTTGAGGTCAGAAACAAGGAAAGGTGTATTACAGGTATTTAACCCTGTTAACTCGTTAACTCGCCTCATCAATACACCGTTGTTGATTTGACTGGTGGAATGTCTATCACCTTCTTGCTCTGGCCTCTCTGGCCTCAAAACCATGACTTTCACTCTTATTTACATTATATACCAACCCATGAGACACTGGCTACCATGTTTGCTTGGTGATGGCCAACAACTTTATGCTTCAGACAGATGACAGGGGACGCAGCTTTCAGACCACGAGGGGACGCACTCAATAACACCATAACGTCCATATCGCCTACGTAACTAATATTGTTTACACATTACACATACATCGTCTGTGACAGCGCAACACGAGTGCTACTGAGCGCGACAATCAAGTCATTGACGTACAGGTTGAAGAGAGTCGGCGATGACAGGCCGCCCTGTCTCACGCCGCACTCCAGCCCATACGGCTCCGACATGCCTCCCGCCCATTTCACGCTGTTAACCTGGTTTCCATACCAATATTTGTAAATATTGACAAGTTCAGGTGGTATGATATTTATTGTCTACTATTTCTTCATTTCTTTGAGGTGCTAAATCCTGCATATTTAACGGTGTGAATTTACGGTCATTAAAAACTATTGCTGTATGTAATGTTGAAGTGTCCTGTTTACTATGGAAATATTTTCGTAACGTTGTAATCTGTCCGTTGTGTAAATTACTCACGTCTATAATTCCCCTGCCTCCTTCTTTTCTTGGTAAGGTCATTCTTTGCATACACGATCTCGGATGATGTTTACGGGATTTTGTCAAAGTAGTATTGATCATTCTTTGGAACGATTTTAATTCGGTTTTGGTCCAATAAATTATTCCGAAAGAATAAGTTAGTACGGGTATAGCGTATGTATTAATGGCTTTAACGGTATTTTTGGAATAGAGATGGGATTTGATGATAGCATTTAAACGGTGACGGAATTGTTGAGTGTTGAGTCAATTTGTGTCTTGTGTCTTTATGATTAATCTGCAGTGACTGGTTAAAGCCTAAATATTTATATGTACTGTGTTCGTCTAGGGGTTCTATTTGTTGTCCAGTCTCGAGAGTATATCGGTGTTGGTAGTTCTGTCCAGCTCTACATGAATTAATTCTACATTTGTCCAAACCAAATTGCATTTTAATGTCATTTGTGAATGTTTCTACTATATTAGCTAAATCATTAAGTTTATCTTCACTGTCAGCGTATAGTTTTATGTCATCCATGTACAACAAATGGCTTAAATTTATCTCGTGTGTAGCGCTACTTGACTGTATGTTCATCTTTTTGTAATCTAATGGGTATCCTATTGAAGTGTTATTAAGCAAATTAGATAACGGGTTCAGAGCAAGACAGAACCACAGTGGGCTGAGCGCATCTCCTTGGAAGATGCCACGCTGTATTTTTATCGGAGCACTATCTGTATTTTGATTAGATGTTAAGTTTGGTGTCAGCTTAAGTTGGGTAGACCAATTGCTCATAATTGCTTTAAGAAATAAAATTATTTTAGGGTGTATTTTATATATTTCTAAGACTTCTAATAACCACGAGTGAGGGACAGAATCGTAAGCTTTTTGGTAATCTATGTACATAGTAAAGAGATCGGATTTTACCTTTTGAGCATGTTTCAGAATTACAGAGTCAATAATTAATTGCTCTTTGCAGCCCTGACTCATTTTTCTACAGCTTTTCTGCTGCTCAGCAAGGATGTTATTACTTTGTAGGTGTGTGTACATCATTTCTGAGATACATGCAGTTAATATTTTATACAATGTTTGTAGACAAGTTATTGGTCTGTATTTTGCTGGATTCTGGATATCATTGTTGTCCTTGGGTATCATAACAGTAGTACCTAATGTAATGTAAGCTGGAACTGTAGAGGGATCTTGAATGAAATCATTTATAAAGTTAAGTAGGTAAGTGTGACTATAAGTAAATTTTTTGTACCAGTAACTATGAATGTTATCTGATCCTGGTGCCTTCCAGTTGTGGGTGCGGCTTAAAACTTTTACAAAAATATCAGGTGTTATGCATTGGAAATCCATAGGTTGGGTGTTTTTGTTACTTTCACTAATTTCTGTTCTTATCCATTCCGCAGAATTATTATGTTGTGAAGATCGTTCCCAGATTCCTGCCCAGAATTGTTGTAATTCGTCAGGGTGTGGGAAACTACTTGTTTGGTTCTGATTATTTTGTTGTGAGTTAGATGTTGCTTGTCTGACTTTGCGATAAAACTGTTTTTCATTGTTTTTGAATTCGTTATTTTGTTGTTTCCTGAGTGTGCATTTGTTGTATCTTTGTAATCTGCCGGAGAGAACTGCAAGTTTTTGTTTGAGAGTATCGAGTGTGTGTGAGATGTTTGTGTTAGGTGCTTCGTGTGTTGAGTGCATTTGGTATTGCCGTGTTATTGCATTTACGTCTTCTACTAGTTTTGTACTCCTATTTCCATTGTTATAATGAATGAGTTTGGCTATTTTCCTACGTATTTCTTCTACTCTTTTTTCTAGTCGTCTTTGCCAGTTTGGTTTGTACTGTTTGTGAGGTATATGTGATTGCTCTTTAGTTCTTGGCGTTATTTTTGCACCATTCGCTTTTGCGGCTGTCCAAGCGGAACAATAAATGACTGTCTGCAGGGTTTCAAAATTAGAATCTTTGTCAATGTGTTTTGGCAAAAGTACTTTATTGATATAATCGACTATAGCTGATAACTTTTTGGAGGATTTTTGCTTGGGAATGTAAGTTCTGTCAGTTGGTAAGGTATCTTTGTAAAAGTCAAAAGTTTGTTGGAATAGATTATCAATGTCAGGCCGTGTGTCTAAGTCTGTAGTAGTTAATTCAGTTTCCTGAATGCTAATTACATTTATATCATTTATGTCGTGTTCAGAAATCTCGTTCGTATTGTCTTGGTGTCTTTCATTCAGTGCTAATTCTTCGGCGACTTCTCTCTCAATCGTCTTAAGTCTTTCGTCACTAATGTATTTATTGTTCACTATTAATCTTCGTTGATCCGCTATTCTCTGTTCACTTATGTGAGCTAGAGCCGGGAACATGCTAATGAAATTCTCATGAAGTGACTTTCTATAGGCTGATTGATTTGTACCTAAGTGTGTGATGCGGTAAAAGGCTCGCATTATGGCTTCATTGTGTTCCGGAGTCCATCGCATTCGCGATTGACTATTTTGTAATATATTATTAGAAGTAGGTAGAGGTGTATTTGAGGATGTTTGATCTGTATGATTTGTTAGTGACGCGGGTGGCATCAAAGATGAGGCCTGGGAGTGAATATTTAACTGTAAACTTTGTAGTTCGTTCTTAACTTCGCCATAAATCTGATCTATGACATTTTGTGGTAGCAGTTTATTTCGTACTATTGCTCTGCGTTGATCGCCAACTCTCTGACGGCTAACCTGCATGTCCGGAAATTGTTCAATGAATTTTAAATGAAGTGGTTCTAGATAAACATTGGTATCAGTATCGAGTGAAGTTAACAAAAGGTAAGTGCGCAGAATGAATACGTTCATTTCAGGTGTCCATCGCCTGCGCATTTTGGAAGAGCTCTCAGTGGG
Source organism: Ephestia elutella (assembly GCA_018467065.1). Taxonomy (NCBI): domain Eukaryota; kingdom Metazoa; phylum Arthropoda; class Insecta; order Lepidoptera; family Pyralidae; genus Ephestia; species Ephestia elutella. Next base: position 19,623 of record JAEMBS010000566.1, read on the forward strand.
TGCAATTTCCAAGTCTGAAATGACTTCTTGCACAACACTTTCGGGCATACTACTGGTGGAAGCTGTGTTTTTTCTAGTCATATATGAGGGACGGGTCGAAGGGATCGATGAAAATAATGATGTAGAATCATCCTCTGATATTTCGGCTGTAACCTCTACGTCGCGAGCCCGCCTGCTCAACTCACGGCGACCGGCTGTAGTATCTTGTGTGACGGGAGCCCGCCTGCTCAACTCCTCGCCACCGGTGTCTCTCGAGCTGAAGCACCCATCACCGGCTCTAGGTGCGCCCCGGCGACCCCCGGGCAGCGGCCGCAAATTATACTTTTTTAAATTTTCTTTCTCCATTTTAAATAACGGGTAAAGGTGGATAGTGGAAGAGGAAAGTTGGGATCGTTGGTCGGATAATGGGATAAGTGCTTATCGGTATTAAAAAGCTTAAAAAGTTCCTCTATAACAAGTATAGGTTTAAACCATTACCCTTAAGCCCCCCCTGGTTATTATTATTATTATTATTTAACCTTTATTGCACAAAAATAAAAAGTAAACGTACATAGGAGGGCTTAAGGCTAAAGCATTATCTACCAGCCAACCTTTATTCATCATTGACTATGTATTTTTTTTTACCATCAATATTAAAAGGTCATATTTGTGTAATACTAACTGATCACTTTTTCGGCTAAACCGCTAGACCGATTTTGATTAAACTTGATATACTATCTTGCTATCTTTTCCGAAAGAGGCAATCTGCGAAAGAGACGTTATGAAAAGGATACCTTTTACGACTAGGAAACATTTTGCGAAAGATACATTATGAGAATGATACATTTTACAACTTGGAGACATCATGCGAAAGAGACGTTCTGCGCCTGAGTCCATAATAAACATGCCGTATGTAAGTTACGCGTGTGTAAATAAAATAAATGTGGCATTTTTTCTGCTTCTCGTAAAATTGCCAGAACGCTTCTTCGGCAAATCTTTGGCTGAATACTTGTTTTTGTAGACGTTAGGCTTTTATGTCTTACTAGCTTTAGTCCGCGACTTCCTCGCGATAACATACGAGACCTTCAGTATTCATAACTGCGAAACCGATACATTTCGCTATGAGAATTGAGTGATTAATCATTAAATTTTTCATAAATATCAAACTCCGTTCTTTCCTACTTGTCTTATTATGTAAACAATCTTACCATGTCTTTTTATGATTTTACAACAATAGAAATTAAAACAGACTTTTTAGGAAATTACTTTCGTTGTTAATAAATGTTTTCCTTTAGAATGTTCAGTTTTGACTTCATTATTTGTATATTGTATAGGGTGAATTCAAAACTATTGGCATCCTTTATACTGGTAAATGTACCTACTCATGTATATGAGTAACTTTTTGTATTTATTTATTTAACCTTTATTGTACAAACACAATGTATGGCACAATAGGTGGACTTAATGCAGAAGCATTATCTAACCTTGTCGACCTTGGGGGTAAACAGAGAACTTAAGTATGGGACCAATCGCCCATAATTGTATTTCAGACACAACGTATTGTGTTATTGAACTTCCTATTAAATTAAGATTATGCCTATTCTATGTATGTAAGCCTATTATATATATTTGGTAAATAAAGAGTAGTATAGTTCGAAAAAAAGAAAAGTTCTTAAAAGAAAGATGGGTGAAATGGGTGGTGGCTATTGGTGGGAACCTACGACCTTCGCACCAAAGGTATTTATAACTAAGCCACACAGATAGTTATTTATTTATTTAGTCGTATGTCATGCGTTTGCATTCCGTTTCCGGTGTCACAACTGTAAACATACTGTATCGCCGCTCTCCGAAAAAGAAATTAAATAAATTATAAAACGTACGCGAATTATCAAGACTGTGTCGCAAGAATATAAAGTGGATACGCAGGAAAGGTTCTGTATAACTTTTAACAAAAACTTAATCGACGATCGAAGATCATCACAAAGCAAACAGACAGGTTGAGGTTATAAAACAAGAAGAAACCAGTGAGTGAAGTTGGCTGTGAAAGTGAGTACCGCCAAT
>JAEMBS010000567.1:0-21647 GCA_018467065.1 Ephestia elutella
ATTGTGAAATAAAAGGCTAAATCCATTATAATTTATTTTATTATGTAATTACTTTACGTTAAATCTGTTACTAGATAAAGACATTTAAATTAAATTCGTTAAGCCAGCAAATATTTTTAATTACAGAAAGTAAATGGTCTGTTAATATTCAATTTTTACAAGAAAAATACAATAATATTTCAACTGATAACAATACATCATGCACATAGAATTTCAGTAAAATATTATAAAGAAAAATAATAACCACTTACAATTTTAGCTCTTGTCTTCTCGAGTGCTCGAAACAAACTGAGCGAGGCAATGGCGGCATCCCCTTTTTGTACAAAAAGGGCGGGGATGGCGCCATGCCTGTTTGTTAAATAATTCAAACAGAAACGAACTTAAATCTATGTTATTTTACTATTACAAATCATAATTGTATTTTAAACTATGTTTGCAACCAAGTACGAGTTTTATTATCTAATTCCATGATTAACGGATATAATTACGTTGACATACAATATTGTTGACAGATGACAGTCGGCCATCCTATTATAGTGCGTCCTCGTACTTGACAGCAACCAATCTGTAACAACATTAAAACAATTTTTAAATAAAATAATGACTATTTTTAATGATCAGAAAAAAAAATGTATTCTCATGATTTATAATTATTTTTACACAATGACCCAATTAGTCGTAAATTTCATAAGGACCCAATTGGTCGTAATTTTTATAAGGACCCAATTGGTCGTAAATTATATAAAGACCCAATTGGTCGTAAATCACATATAGACCCAATTGGTCGTAAATCACATAAGGACCCCATTGGTCTTAAACTATATAAGAAGCCAATTGGCTCTATAATATAAACATAAACAATCAGTACAACTAGGTAGTAGTTACCCAGGAGAACTATTCACTGTCCGAGCCATTGGCAGATTCTTTGTCACTTGTTAAAGTGTCATCGTGAGGTCTTTTAAAACACACCCAGGGTTTTAATTTATCCACGGCTACAACATTAGAATACTTTTTATTTCCCTTCCTCGATAATGGTGTGTCTTCAACCTGATAACGATCATGATCAAAAACATGTGTGATTTTATAAGGCCCTTGATATTTGGGAATGAGCTTTTTACTACTTCCTGTAGCAGGAATTTGACGCTCTACCCTCACCAAATCCCCAACGCTGTATTTGATTGGTTCATATCGGGATTTATCATAATTTGCCTTTTGGGCTTCTTGTGTTATTTTGATGTGAGAGGACACCTCACTACGGATCTCTTCAAGACTCTTGTCTAACTGGCCAATGTCATCATAAATTATTGAAGTTACTTTGCTATCACTAGGGCCCTGTAGCCTTATGCCAAATAAAGCCTCAGCAGGAGTCTTGTTTATGCCTTTGTTAAAGGTGTTGTTGATACCCCACTGGATATCGGGCAGGTGATCATCCCATTTTTTATCAGAGGAACCAATACATTTAGCAGTTAAAGCATCAACAATAACTTTGTTGTATCTCTCCACCTGCCCGTTAGCTCCTTGGAGTAGCAACGGCATTCAAAACGTGTTTGATGCCCTTGTCCAATACAAACTTCTTGAAGAGATCACTTGTAAATGATGAACCACGGTCGGATATTATACGTTTAGGTACACCAAAGATACTAATAAATTCATGTAAAACATTTACTGTTATTTTGGATTTCGTACTCTTTACAGGTTTTAAATAAATATATTTTGTAAATGCGTCAATCAATACTAAAATGTACATATTCTTTTTGCTACTACACACAAACGGGCCAACATGATCCATATGAACAGTGTCAAACGGGGTATCTACTTTGTGGATAGGGTGTAAGAAACCGGGTCTTTTACCCCCAGGTGTTTTACTATATGCACATTCTAAACAAGAGCCTACATATTTAGTGACAAAAATGCGCATATCTGGGAACCAATAATGAGACTTTATACGTTCTAATGTTTTGTCTACAGCGAAATGGCCTATGTCGTCATGGTTTTGTTTGACGATTTGCCAGCGAACGCCTTTAGGCACAACCCATCTATCACCTTCAGGTGTGATTCTAAAAAGTTTTCCGTTTTTGAATTTGTAGTTGTTTTTTATATCTACAATATCGTTAAATTCAGGATTGGATAAAATTCCACTAATTCGCTGTATCTCAGAATCAGAATTTTGTACTGTTGAAAGCCAATCAGTTTCAGTTACTGCATTAATGGTCCGTTCAGAATGATTATTATTATTGGTGGATGGGTTGCGGCTCAAGGCGTCCACATGTGCCATTGATGACCCTGCTCTATACTCAATTTCGAAGTCAAATTCCTGCATTTGAGTCCACCAACGCGCTACGCGAGGGATCATATCACGCTTCATAAAGGTAGCTCTTATCGAGTTACAATCGGTAACTATTTTGAAACGAATTCCTACCAAGTATACTCTAAATTTTTGTAGGGAATTGACGACGGCTAAGGTTTCCAAATCATAAGAACAATAGTTTTGTTCCTCGGGGCTGGTCTGCCTGCTAAAATAGGCTACCGGTTTTAAAACATTTTCTTCATCTTTCTGTAAAAGTATGCCCGCGATACCTATTTTACAAGCGTCCGTATGCAATTCTGTAACAGCTTTTGGGTTGTACAGAGCTAATATTGGCTTCTGTACCAGGGTAGACTTAAGAGTATCAAATGCTTTTTGTTGGTCAGGCCCCCATAACCAAGCAGCTTTATCCTTTAGCAATTGCGTTAATGGCTTTGCAATAATCGAGAACCCCTTAACAAACCTACGAAAAAATCTCGTCAGACCTAAAAATTGTCTAACGGTATGTTTGTCTACTGGTGTTCTAAATTCCTCTACAGATTTCAACTTATCAGTTCCCGGCTGGATACCCTTACTGGAAATAATAAAGCCCAAATAGTTGACAGAGCGCCCAAAGAAGACACATTTAGACAATTTAAGTGTAAGACCTGCTTGAGCTAACAATGTCAAAACAGCCTCTAGTTTTTCCATTCCTTCTTGGATGGTTCTAGATGGAATAATAATATCATCTAGATAAGCCATAGCTTCTTTATGACGTAAACTACCCAAAACCTGATGCATCATTCGTTGGAATGTCGCTGGGGCATTTGCCAGGCCGAAGGGCATTCTGTTGAATTCATAATGACCCTCCGGCGTGACAAAGGCTGTTTTATGTCGATCCTGCTCCTTGATAGATATCTGATAATATCCAGATGCCATATCAAGAGCAGTAAAGAATTCATTACCAGCTAATGCATCAATCTGGTCGTCGATGAGAGGCATTGGGTAGTTTTCGCGAACGGTATTCTTATTCAAGGCTCTGTAGTCGATACAAAGGCGATATTCACCGCTCTTTTTCCGCACTAAGACTATCGGGCTAGCAAATGGGGAGACTGAAGGTCGAACAATATCATTTTCCAAAAGTTCATTCACCATTTCTCTAACTACTTCCTTCTCCTTCATAGCTAACCTATAGGGTCTGTAAACCACCGGTTCTCCATTGTGCAAGTCAATAGTCATCTCACAAACAGACGATTGTCCTAACTCGGAAAGAGAAAAAGCAAAACAATGTCGATATTTATTTAACAATATTAATAAATTATTAACTGCGCACAGTGAACTGTTTGCCCAATTTAGCCGCGAAAAAGTCAACCCAATACTGCGGTCAATGACATCTCAATTATGATTCCTGATAGTCCACCGATTAAAAAAATGCATTTACTAATCACCTAACTTCTATCACCACCGAGTAATGAGCGCTCAAAGTGGGTATATAAACAAAACTGCATTAAACATGTCATCAATTTGGATTCGACGCATCTTACGGGAACATTTATTATTTATATTTTTGAGTGTCCAAAAATTTTGATAAAAATGAGAGACAGTTTTGAAGATGTGTACTTATTGATACTATTTTTATTTAACCCGTTAACTAGTTATAATTTTGTTTATGAGAGTTGAAAAATGGTGTTTTCTTTTTTTACGAAATAAGTCAATTTTCTTATATATTTTAGACAATCTAATTATGAGTATACCAAAGTGTCATTACAATTTCTACCACAAATGAAAGCTTATATTATATACTTTCATTTTTTTATGTCAGTACATTTCACACGACTTTGCATCATATTTTTTTTATTTTTTTTAGATAGGAGGTATTTTTTGGCCCGAACGGAATTCTTTGAATTACATGAAATATACAGCCAAAATAATCTCAATAAAGCTATTTTATGCTTTATTATTCATAAATAGGATCTCAAATCTTGCAAGAGTACATATTTGCATAGTATTAAATCGAAAATTGAGAAAAAATTTAAATTTTGTTGATCACACAAAGACAGTAAATATTATTTATACTAAAATACTTGATGCCTTCAACATTACTTAATTGGTCACATCTTGTCTTGATCATGTGAGAGAAAAATGATATAAGTGAAATCAATGGTGTTTTTTCTAAGATTTATGTTGAAGTAGAAGGAGTGGCAGCGCAGGACCGGTCGTTATGGAAATCCTTGGGGGAGGCCTTTGTCCAGCAGTGGACGTCTTTCGGCTGAGAGAGAGAGAGAAGGAGTGGCTGGAGGGCGAAGTTATTAACTTCACTGCTTTAGGTTGTGAGAATTCTGCAGACGAATCTGAAATTACTAAGACTCCTGGCAGACTAGAAAAACTTTATATCACGAAAGAGATGTCATAGGATCGTGCATTCTCCCAATTAGCCAGTTTTCTGAAGAAGCTCAGGAGTGTAGGAATAAAGATTATCGGCGTTTTAGGATTTCGAATACATGTAAACGATTTAAGATTCAAACCAATAGGGATCTTCTGAACATGCTCTTGCTTTCCTCTGATCCAGTAATCGATGTATCATGAAGCCCTTTGCAAAAATATCAGAACTATTTTATCCAAAATCACAACTTTTCAACCCAGTATCACTCCCAGCTACAGAAATTGAGCAACAGAAGACAGCAGAGCAGGATTGCTATCACGACCCAGATACATGAGTCTGTACGGAATCAGATGAAGATGAATAAATTGTGTACTACTTTAAGTTTCTTTTGAGCTAAAGTTTTTAATGACGTAAATTTAATTAAAAAAATATTTTTGAACACAATCTGTTTCATTGTTTAAACTTTATACCTGTCTGCTTTACTTATTTATAGTAATTATGGTGATAAGTGAATGATTCCCTCACTGTTATTCAACTATCATTTCAATTACATGGGTATTTAATTAATGGTATTTAATTACATTTTTGTGTGGTAGAGCCACGCTACTGGCCAATTTTTTGCTAGTAGCATGAATGGGCCGGCTCGTCCGGGGAAGTACCACCCTCTCACAGAAAATCGACGTTTGAGTAGTTGCCTTAACGCTTCTATGCTTCGTTCGGTGAGTGAGAGAGCCGGAGGCCCACCCCTTCCCCCCACCCCCTCAACATGGCAGCGGAATTTCATAGTAGAGTACCCCAGGAGGGTACCGGTACGTTACGTACAGGAGAATCCCTCCCTGAGCATTCTTGCTTGGGCTGCCCTACGTACTCTGGGGAGGGCAAAATCCCGCTCGTCATTGCTCAAGATAAGGCTACGGCACCCCCCCATGCACACCATGTCCATCTGTGCAATATCAGGGGTATTCACTCAAACCTCAACTCTGTCCACTACCATCTGGAGGCAGAAAAGCCTGCCTTATTCTTTTTGACGGAAACCCAGATATCGTCTCCAGCGGATACGTCATACCTACAATATCCCGGCTACAAAATCGAGCACAAATTCGTGCCACACGCTGGCGTATGCGTATTTGTCAGGGACGATGTCTGTGTTCGCCGTCTATGCAATCTTGAAGGCAAAGACTTGTCCACTCTATGGCTTCGTGTAGATTGCGACGACCACCCTCGCGTCTACGCTTGCCTCTACAGGTCCCACAGTGGTGATGCCGAAACTGACCGACTCATGGAGCATATTGGCACTGCAACGGACTATGCGCTGCGACAGATTCCATCCGCGGAAATAATAATTCTTGGGGACTTTAACGCCCACCATATAGAATGGCTCCAATCGGGAAAAACCGATCATGCGGGTAGATCTGTTCACGCCTTTGCCGCGGCCTATAGTCTGTCTCAGATGGTTTCAGCCCCCACACGCATACCTGATGTGGAAGGCCATACGCCCTCACGGCTTGATCTCCTGCTGACTTCCCATCCGGATGGCTACGTAGTATCTGTTGGTGCCCCTATTGGCTCATCTGACCATTGCCTAATCCGGAGCATGGTGCCATCCACGTGCAAATTACGGCCCCGTTCCGCCGGCTGTCGCCGTGTCTGGCACTTCAAGTCAGCAGATTGGGATGGGATGCGGACCTTCTTTTCATCCTACCCCTGGGGCGAAGTTTGCTTCTCGCTTCGGGATGCTTCTGCCGTTGCCGACTCTGTTGCTGATGTGATATCGCAGGGCATGGAACTTTTCGTCCCAAGTTCTGTTGTGCCCGTTGGTGGCAAGTCTCAGCCTTGGTTTGACCGTTCTTGCAAAGAAGCGTTTTGCCAAAAGCAAGCAAGTTTTCAGTCCTGGTCCAACGCGATGGCAGCTAAGGATCCTGATGCGAAAGTCCTTAAAAGGGAGTATAACTTTGCCTCTAGATCTTTAAAAAAAACTGTGGCTACGGCAAAGGCGAAACACATCGGACGAATTGGTGAGAAGCTGGCCAAACTACCCTCGGGTACACGCTCATTTTGGTCTCTTGCCAAAGCTGTCCAGGGCAATTTTTGTCAGCCATCCTTTCCACCATTGCGCACGGCAAATGACACGTTGGTCCATGATGCAAGAGAGAAAGCCGATCTCCTGGGCACCTTTTTTGCATCTAACTCTACTTTGGACGACGGTGGGAAGCCTCCTCCGACTATACCACGTTGCGCGAGTACTATGCCGGACATCCGGTTTACTCAAAAAACTGTTCGCAAATCACTTCTCTCCCTCGAAGTCCACAAGTCTAATGGACCCGATGGAATCCCTGCCGTTGTGCTCAAAACTTGCGCTCCTGAGTTGGCTCCGGTCTTGACGCGTCTTTTTCGACACTCCTACTCTTTAGGCGTCGTCCCGTCTGCATGGAAGATTGCTTTAGTCCACCCAATACCCAAAAAAGGTGATCGCTCTGACCCTGGCAATTACAGGCCCATTGCCATTACCTCCTTGCTCTCCAAAATAATGGAGTCCATTATAAACCGCCAGCTCCTGTTGTACCTCGAGGAGCACCAGCTTATAAGCGATCGCCAGTACGGATTTCGTCATGGACGGTCTGCTGGCGATCTTTTGGTATTCCTGACCCATAAATGGGCGAAAGCGGTTGAGAGTAAGGGGGAAGCCCTGACGGCCAGTTTGGACATGGCGAAAGCCTTCGATCGGGTCTGGCACAAAGCCCTTCTATCGAAGCTTCCTTCCTACGGGTTGCCCGAGAAATTATGCCAATGGGTTACCAGTTTCCTCACAGGGCGCAGCATTAAAGTCGTTGTTGACGGTTCATGCTCCGAATACAAGCCCGTGAATGCTGGTGTCCCTCAAGGCTGTGTTCTGTCCCCGACGCTCTTTCTTTTGCATATCAATGATATGCTTCAATCCAGCAGCATTCATTGTTATGCGGATGATAGCACGGTGGACACCTCTTATACCGGTCAAGCTAACATTTCTCGGGCGCGCGTCTCCGAGTGTCGAACAAAACTTGTGTCTGAGGTTGAAACTTCATTACACCAGGTTTCAAATTGGGGTCACTGCAACTTGGTCCAATTTAACCCCAAAAAACACAAGTTTGTGCGTTCACCGCGAAAAAAGCCCCTTCGTCGTATCTCCGTCGTTCCAGGGCGCTTCACTAGATACGCGGCCGAAGATCGAAATTCTAGGCGTCGAGATTTCGTGCGACGTTCAATTTCGCGGTCATCTTAAGGAAAAGGCTAAGTTGGCCTCCAAAAACTGGGTGTCCTAGGCAGAGCAAGGCAGTATTTCACATCGGCGCATCGCCTTCAGCTATACAAGGCACAAGTTAGGCCGCATATGGAATACTGTTCCCATCTGTGGGCTGGGGCACCTCAATACCAACTTCTCCCTTTAGACCGCGTTCAACGTCGTGCGATTCGCATCGTCGATGACGTGAATCTCGTCAGCCGTCTCGATCCTCTGGCTCTGCGTAGGGATGTCGCATCCTTGTGCATTCTTTACCGAATGTATCATGGGGAGTGCTCTGATGAATTGTTCGACGTAATACCTGCCGCAGAATTTCACCACCGTACCATCCGTCACAGGCTGAAGTTTCATCCATACCATCTGGATGACTGGCTGTCAACCACCGTACGTTTTAAAAGACACTTCGTGCCACGTACGACCAAACTGTGGAACCTACTTCCTGCGGCGGTATTCCCGAACCGATACGACATTGGAACCTTCAAAAAACGAGTCTACATCTTCTTGAAAGGCCGGCAACACTCTTGTGATACCCCTGGTGTTGCAGTAGTCCATGGGCAGCGGTGATCGCTTACCATCAGGTGACCCGCTTGCTCGTTTGCCGCCCTATGAAAAAAAAAAAAATTTAAGTACCAATGTTTTTTTTTTACTCATTCCCAACATTAAAATACGTCAATAGCTAACTATAAAGGCTAAATATAATGTAATTAACTAACAAGAGCTGTTTAATACGCCAAAATAATTTTTCACGGCTAGGTTGTTCTACGCGATTCACTGTGCTGCGGTTTGATCTAAATCACCTGATATATTTAAATCGGTAGCAGTGATTGGATTCATTCGTTGATCTTTGGATTCGGAAACATGTAGAACATTGCAATCGCTTTCTTTATTCGCAACAATACCTCGAGTAATTAACATACCTTTTGTCAAATTTAAGGGTGTAGAGCTCAAATTGTTAATTACTATTTGCCCATTACCATCATCGTCAAATTGGAATAGGCCCTCCGGGATAAAATAGGCGGAGTTTGAGTCGTTACGCAAGCCTCCAACGATATAAAGTTCGCCTTTGTATTTTGGCTCAGTATATACTTCTAGAATACCTAAACCAGTTATTTCAAAACATTTACGATTAAGAATTTTTACTTTGTTAGATTTCATTATGTCATCAAAACAATTATACAAAATATCAAAATATTCGCCAGTTTTCTGGATCATTACATGATGCTGTTCAGTAAAAGTTTGTCCTATCATGAGAGACACTTCCATAACATCATCAGGTACAATCAGTTGTAACGTTGTACATATAAATATTAAATATCATAGCAAAAAAGTAAAATATTATTTTATCTTACATATATTACCCTAGTATGAAAGGGTTTTCTTATTCGCGCTTCACTCCAATACGGATCCCTAAAGTTCGAGATGCTTCGATTTCTCATAACAATGACCAGGAGGCGTGGCCTGGTGACCGCGTCTCCGGCGCAGCGGTCATGCATTGGAAGGGTCCTCGCATCACATCGTTGCGAAGAGAGCTAGCGTGTGGCCGTGTATTCACATTTAAAATATTTAAACCGCTCCGCACGTTGTCGTAATAATATTTTTTATTCTAACATCTTAATTGCTTCAACAAAACGTTAAAAAATCGTTCTCCCCAATAGGGTAAGTCATGAACAGTGATAATGAACCTAGTAAACCTTTTATTTGCAGTGTTGACGTGTTAGCTAATTGCCAATTTCTTCCATTGCCTTCCTCTATTCTATTAAATTTAGCAATTGGCCTTATTTAGTATCAAATCAAAGCATTTCGCATTACTGTCTCAAGTATATATGTAATTTTCATCTTTCTTATTCCTTCTCTTATCTCACCTGTAACTCTGTCTGATCACCGTCACCGCCACATCACCAACCATCTACCATTTTATTTACCACATTCCCATGGTAGCTTGCTTTGCTGAAGGGTGACTGTGATCGGCGGGAGTTCCTGGACGCTGTACTTAAGCCTGGACACTCTCAATTCCAGGGAACAATCTTTGGACTGCAAGGTACGCCCTGCGTCATTCACGCAGCCTTACGCGCGTCCCTCCAGCACTGGGAACAACCACTGGCCTTTTGGGCTGGAAGGAACACCCTGCGTCGTCCACGCAGCCTTACGCGCGTTCCTCCAGCGCTGTACTCGCACTACACCGGCTCCCCTATCGACATCATTACTGCCAGGGAAGTGGTATGCCAAGGGAGCAAATTGTCAGTCGGGCATAGTAGGGTCCACGCCCATTTCTTTTGTTAATTTTTTTAAAAATAAATATGTGTTCACATTTTGACCTCTGGGTTTTATTAACCTCCTCCCACATATGTGACACTGGCGCCTTAAACGTGGTATTTATGGGCTGACAATTTGCTTCGTTACTTAGTGGATGGTTGTTTTTTTTTATGAGTAGTAAATTTTTTTGTGCTAACTGTATGATTACTTTTTCTAATACAGTTTAGTTTATTATTTTTTTTGTATGCAGCAACTAGTTATACTAACTAGTGGTTTGCTAATTTATATAATTTGCTAGTACCTAATTCATAAAATAATACTAGTATATTGTAACAGACGGAGAGTAGTCATTCAATTATTGCCGTTATTGTAAATCACTGTTCATGATTTCTCCTATTTACCGGAGCAGAGGATTTTTTTTATCGGTTTAAATTGACGGTTCCGTACACTTTATTTTTTTTTTAAATTTGAAGCGTCGCTATTGCGTATTCCGTATTTTTGCGTATTGGCTTTGAAATATTTTGAATGTTTTGTTTTCTTCTATAGGAATTTTTTTTGAGTAGGTTCCGTACATAGTTTTGAAATTAATATTTACTTATTTAATTTTTTTTTTCTTTTCGATTTGTTACTTTTCTCTGGAAGGTTCCGTACATTTTTACGGTACGACTTAATAGACATTTCATAATTTTCTAAAACGGTTCCGTACATTTATTTTCTTGTTATTGTTAGTTTTTTTTCCTTTTTTTCCTGACAAATAATCACATAAACATGGCTTTTCCTGTTAAATTCCTATCACTACAGAAAGCAGAGCTAGAATACGAAGTTCTTATCAGAGGTGTTACTCCTGCTTCCACCGTTCAAGAATTACGGAAACAAATAGCAAAAGTAGGGCCTTTATTTCCTTCGGAGGACATTTTAGACACTCCATTAACACCGAAAGAAGATTTAACGGCAGTCAGTGAGGTACTGGCGAAAATAAAAGTATTTATGGATGGAGATTTGGACAGGAACGTACTGTTGCGTACTCAGAACCTTATACATCATGTATACCATAGGTTAAACCGCATCACCTCCAGTGATGAGACGGAGGACTTGTACAACGCCTGTGTTAAGCAATTCAAATTACTTCACGAATCCTTCAAACTTGCTAATGATAAGGGTACTGACACGTTGCTCTCTGCAGGTGTTGCGGAATCGCCGACTATCAGTTTGCCATCTGTTCCAATGCCAGTAAATGTTTCTGTTAAATGTGAACGTGGTATCTCTAGTGAGCTAGGAAAACTTAAATATGACGGTAAAACTTGTGTTAGAGCGTTTATACAGCGTGTGTCAGAATTTTGTGAGGCAAGAAATATCACAGATCATAAAGTCTTATCTTACGCATCTGAGATCTTCACGGGTGACGCCTTACATTGGTACAGATCAATTCGTGATCAGGTTAATGATTGGACCGAATTAGTTGTTTTATTAAAACTGGACTTCAGTCAGTCTGATTATGATTACAGACTGCTTTCTGAGATTCGAGCTAGGACACAGGGAGAATCTGAAAATATAACGATCTATCTTTCCGTAATGTCCGGGTTGTTTTCTCGTTTAACGAAAACACTTACGGAGGACGAAAAGTTAGAAATTATTCTTCATAATATTCGTCCGTGCTACGCTAGTACATTGGCATCGGTTACCGAGATCACGACAATTGACGCCTTGAGAAGTTTATGTCGTAACTACGAACACATACAGGCACGATTAGCTAATTTTCATGAACCATCTGGGCCTACATCTGCCACTCTGGCACCTGAATTTGCTTATAGAGGAAATAATAATAGGAAACCATTTCAACATAATCACAATAAACAACATATTCAAGGTTTACAAACTCAATATACTAAAAATAATAACACAAATACTAACAATTTTAACAAAGCAGGCTTTAATAAACAATATGTACATGCAATAGATGCTCCTAAAGCTAGATTTTGCCCTAGGTGTCGTGTCAACACCCATAATTTGCGGCAATGTTCTGCAGACAAAACTAAGGTATTTTGTTTTGTTTGTGGACGTAAAGATGTGAAAACTCCTCAATGTCCTGATTGCTGTAAAAATAAGCCATCAAGTTCAAAAAACTAGTTTCGTTGAATTGTGGCGGTAATTTCGATAGAAGTGATTGGGATAATTGGCTTCAGACTTTGAGAATATTTTTTAAAACTTACAAAACTGCCACAATTCTCAGTAAACCAAGTAATGATACTCGACCTTATGTCACAATCAAAATAAATAATATTAATTTTACTGGTCTTCTTGATTCAGGATCGGCAGTTACAATTTTAGGTAATAATAACCATACACTGTTACAATCCCAAGGTTTAAAAATGTTTACAGATACTCAAATTACTGTAACCGCTGCTGGCGGTCAATCCCTTGGTAGTTTAGGATATATGGATTTACCAGTGCAGTTTGATAATCAGTTTCACTTAATCAGAGCAGTAATAGTTCCCGATATTGAAACGGGCCTTATTTTGGGTATCGATTTTTGGCGGAAATTTAAAATTTGCCCAGAATACTTAGGTAGCATCTCTCTGGAAACACATGATGTTAACATCAAACCCAAGTCAAATACTGTTATTCACGGTTACGAAGATTTAACAGAGTCGGAAAAACTTATCGCGGATAACATAATAGAACAATTTAAGGATATCTCATTTGAGCGCAAAGGTCTCGGGGAAACTAGTTTAATCACACATCGTATTGACACCGGTGATGCTCAGCCAATTCGGCAAAGGTACTATCGCATGTCTCCTGAGAAACAGCGTATACTAATCGAACAGGTCGATGAAATGTTAGCTCTTAACGTAGTCGAGCCTTGCGAGAGTGCTTGGTCATCACCCGTATTACTAGTAACAAAGAAAAACGGTCAACCCCGATTTTGCCTTGATAGTCGCAAATTGAATTCAGTTACAAGGAAAGATGCGTATAACTTACCTTATATATCAGAGATCCTTGATAATTTGCGAGACGCTCGTTACCTAAGTAGTATTGATTTATCGAAATCTTTTTGGCAAATTAATATTGCACCTGCGGACCGTGATAAAACGGCGTTTTATGTTCCAGGTCGCGGAACACTTAGATTTAGACGGACAGCGTTTGGCTTAACCAACGCACCAGCTACTCAGCAGCGCTTAGTAGATCTTTTATTCAGTGAGTTTGGAACTAATGTATTTGCTTACCTGGACGATATCATTATCGTTAATAATGATTATAAAAGTCACGTGACTCTTTTACTCCGTGTTTTAGATAAGCTTAGAATGGCCAATCTCACAGTGAACTTGGAAAAATGTAATTTTTTTCGCAACCAGTTAAGTTATCTTGGTTATGTTGTTGACAGTTGCGGGCTACGAACCGATCCCAATAAAGTAGAAGCCATATTAAATTACCCCACTCCCATTTGTCGTAAGGATCTTAAACGTTTTCTGGGTACAGCCACATGGTATCGTCGGTTTGTGCCAAATTTTAGTACGATAGCTGCCCCTTTAAATAAATTGACCTCCACCAAAAAAGGCACGCCGCCATTTAAATGGACAGCTGAGGCTGATGCCGCATTCCAAAAACTTAAGGAGTGTTTGATTTCTGCACCAGTTCTTACTTGTCCTGATTACAATCAACCATTTGAAGTACATGTGGATGCAAGTAACTACGGTATAGGTGGAATGCTGACTCAAATTAGGGACGGTAAGGAACATCCAATTGCTTACATGAGTAGATCTTTGACAGCAGCTGAGAAAAACTACAGCGTTACAGAACGAGAAACTTTAGCTGTCATTACTGCATTAGAGCATTGGCGGTGTTATTTGGAGAATGGTAAAACCTTCACAGTCTATACGGATCACAGTGCATTAAAATGGTTTTTGTCTTTAAGTAATCCCACTGGTCGCTTAGCTCGTTGGGGTGTTAGGTTATCATCGTTTGACTTTATAATTAAGCACCGGCGTGGTGTCGACAATGTGATACCTGATGCTTTGTCTAGGAATGTGCCGGTTGGTGCTATTTCTGCGTCCGATTTAATAGACATTAAAGACGAATGGTACAATAAAATTTATCATGGTTGCACTAATTCACCAATAAATTATCCTAATTATTTAATCAATAATAATATTTTATATCGTTTGTCAAAGAATAAAAATGTCTTGAACAGGGAATTTTCTTGGAAAATGGTAGTTCCTAGCGAGTTGCGTGAGAAGGTTTTGTTTGAAAATCATGCCGACCCAACAGCTGCACACTTGGGTGTTTTCAAGACCTATAATCGCCTTGCACTACGTTATTTTTGGCCAGGCATGTATAAGGACGTCGTTAAGTATGTCACCTCTTGTCAAAAGTGTCTTGAGTACAAAACACCCAATCATCAGACACTTGGTATAATGGGTCGCCCAAAACAATGCTCGCGCCCATTCCAAATGATTTCCATAGATCTCATGGGTCCTCTACCCATAACTCGTAAACAAAATAGTTATATTTTCGTTGTAACTTGCTGTTTTTCAAAATTTTGTCTAATTTTTCCAATAAAAAAAGCAACTTCCAACATAATCATTAAGATTTTGGAGGAATCCGTGTTCTTGATTCATGGTATTCCACAAACTATATTTATGGACAATGGTACTCAATTTATTAGTCATGATATGTCAAACCTGTTTCATCGGTATAATATTCCTAACATTTACTATACCCCAAAATATACTCCACAGATAAACACCGTTGAACGATATAATAGAACTATAATCACCTGTTTATCTACTTTCGTGGACAATGATCATAGGTCTTGGGACATTTTCATTCCAAAAGTGCAATTCGCTGTAAATAACTCTGTGAACGAGGCAACTGGTTTTACGCCTTCCTTTTTAGTCTATGGTAGGGAGCTCTTCACCTGTGGGACTCACTACGTAGATACAGACTTAGAAAAACGAAATTTTGTTTTTGCCAAGGGACATTTACGCGGAAAACTTGGGTTGTCTTTCTTCAATCTTTGATGATGTGCAGGCAAAATTGTGGCATGCGCACTGTAAAAACACATCGCACTATAATCTGCGTCGCAAACAGGCAGAATTTAGTGTTGGTGATATTGTTATGAAACGTGCTTATGTGCTTAGCGATAAAGATAAAAAGTTTAGTAAAAAGTTAGCACCTAAGTTTATTAAATGTCGTGTTACACATAAAAAGTCTCCTTGTTTATGTCTTAGAAGATATGTCTGGTAAAGATTTGGGCACCTGGCATATAAAAGACATCAAATTAGTAGGCTACCATAAGTAATTTTTACATTTTTATTTTTGAACACTAACCAAAATATTTTATATCAAATCTATCCAATCTGTTTAACATCCTAAAGCATAGTTTGTATTAGGTTATTAGTTGATATAAAACTGTAACCTTATGTAATGAAAGGACGCGTTAATATTCTATTGAAAGTCTATTACTGTTTGTTTGATAGCGTGAAGTATGAAATTAGTTATAATATTGTTGAGTGAGTGTAGGCAATGCAAACGGATACTTATGTATAAATGCGGATTTTATTTAATAGGAATAAAATCCTTGGTGACGAGAGGGGGTAATGTAACGTTGTACATATAAATATTAAATATCATAGCAAAAAAGTAAAATATTATTTTATCTTACATATATTACCCTAGTATGAAAGGGTTTTCTTATTCGCGCTTCACTCCAATACGGATCCCTAAAGTTCGAGATGCTTCGATTTCTCATAACAATGACCAGGAGGCGTGGCCTGGTGACCGCGTCTCCGGCGCAGCGGTCATGCATTGGAAGGGTCCTCGCATCACATCGTTGCGAAGAGAGCTAGCGTGTGGCCGTGTATTCACATTTAAAATATTTAAACCGCACGTTGTCGTAATAATATTTTTTATTCTAACATCTTAATTGCTTCAACAAAACGTTAAAAAATCGTTCTCCCCAATAGGGTAAGTCATGAACAGTGATAATGAACCTAGTAAACCTTTTATTTGCAGTGTTGACGTGTTAGCTAATTGCCAATTTCTTCCATTGCCTTCCTCTATTCTATTAAATTTAGCAATTGGCCTTATTTAGTATCAAATCAAAGCATTTCGCATTACTGTCTCAAGTATATATGTAATTTTCATCTTTCTTATTCCTTCTCTTATCTCACCTGTAACTCTGTCTGATCACCGTCACCGCCACATCACCAACCATCTACCATTTTATTTACCACATTCCCATGGTAGCTTGCTTTGCTGAAGGGTGACTGTGATCGGCGGGAGTTCCTGGACGCTGTACTTAAGCCTGGACACTCTCAATTCCAGGGAACAATCTTTGGACTGCAAGGTACGCCCTGCGTCATTCACGCAGCCTTACGCGCGTCCCTCCAGCACTGGGAACAACCACTGGCCTTTTGGGCTGGAAGGAACACCCTGCGTCGTCCACGCAGCCTTACGCGCGTTCCTCCAGCGCTGTACTCGCACTACACCGGCTCCCCTATCGACATCATTACTGCCAGGGAAGTGGTATGCCAAGGGAGCAAATTGTCAGTCGGGCATAGTAGGGTCCACGCCCATTTCTTTTGTTAATTTTTTTAAAAATAAATATGTGTTCACATTTTGACCTCTGGGTTTTATTAACCTCCTCCCACATATGTGACACAGTAGTTCAACACCAGCTTTAACCCCATCAATTTCTACCTCGGCATTAATTTTACCCAAAGAATGAACTACGGAATTTCCGAATCCTCTCAATACAGGTAAATCATCTTTATTTATGTGAATGGCCCCCAATTTGGGCAACTGCGATTGTTTGACCATTGAGCATTCACTACCAAGATCAATGAAGGAATCCATCTCCACACCATTAACACGCACTAGCTTAAAATATTTATTTGAACATTTACTGCTATTAGTAACTCTATTAACGGATTTCTCATTTTCGGTTTTTAATGTAGTAGAAGGGACAAAATTTTTCGTGTAACATTGTTCTGTTTCATGACCTATCCTGTGACACCTAGTACATTTTTTTAAAGGTTGGGGACATTGACGTACAAAATGGCCTTCCTGTTTACAATTATTACAACGTTGAACTTTATCTTTAGAAATCGAGTTCTTTGTTTGAGATTCGGAAGGAGTCGATTGATTTTTATTAGTTACTTTACGATCTGGAATTGGCTTTACATTCCTAGAATTTTTCAAATAACTAAGTAACTTATCAAGATCCTCATACTGAGCTGCCTCGGCTCCCAGCCTCACTGCTCTATCATCTATGCCATGCAAAACGCATTCTACTGCTCGTTTGCCAGTTATATTACACCGGTTAATGAGAGTAACCTTCTCATAAAAATATTCTTCAAGAGAATCATTAAAACGAGCGCGCCTAGCCAACATATCTGCTAACATCTGTCCGTAGTTCTCCTCGGAAGGGAACGCCGATAGCAATTTTGCCTGCCACTCACTCCAAGAAAAGAACGCCGATGGCAATCCTTCATACCAACGTTTCGCAACACCTTGAAGTTTTGGAATAGCATAGTGAACAGTTTGTTTCTCATTCCACGAATACCATTCGGCAGCCTCGTTAACTTTGCGTATCCACATTGCCATCGTTTGTTCTTTCCTTGCAGGGTCGAATTCGGGAACACTATCTTTAAAAGAGCCTATTTTGTCACTGTCCGGAATCAAAGATTTCAATGTTTGCAATAGCACGTTTAGATTCGTAGGTAAATTATTAATTAGTAACGAATCACCACTGCCAATATTTGGATCAGCGGTGTTACCTCCTGGTCCTTGCGTAGTCGAAGCTCGAGGCTCAGGCGTTGGCCGCCGCTGCTCTGGACTACGTTGCACGCTGCGCTGCCGGCTGCTACGCTCTTGCACGCTGCGATGCCGGCTGCTGCGATCTTGCACGCTGCGATGCCGGCTGCTGCGATGCCGGCTGCGATGCCGGCTGCTGCGATCTTGCACGCTGCGTAGCCGGGTGCTGCGTTCGCTGCTGCGCGGCGACCGGTGACGCCCTGGCTGCGGGGCACCCCTGCCATGACAACCACCATGCTGTTTGCCCGGTGATCGGTTACGTAGTGGACTACGCGACCGAAGACTGCGAGATTCGCGACCATGCGAATTATCGCGCCGAGACCGGCTACGTTGCTGCCGGCTAGCATGCCGACACTTGGACGGACTTCGCACCCGCCGATCTATGCGATGCCTCACGGAGCTGCGTGAACGGCTACGAGGCTGCGGGCTTCTGGCTGGACTGCGGGGCGGGCTGCGCGCCCGGCTGCGTCTTGATCTTGGAGACTCTCGGGCCTCGCTGCGTCGCTGCTCGCTGCAAACTCTTGGATATCTTCCCAATAACGGGGACTTTTCCCGTATTTGGTCCATAATTCCTGATAAAAGAAAAAAAAAAAAGAACAAGTATACCGCAGAAAAAAAAATAACGAGTTACCTATCCCGCTTCTGAATTGTGAAATAAAAGGCTAAATCCATTATAATTTATTTTATTATGTAATTACTTTACGTTAAATCTGTTACTAGATAAAGACATTTAAATTAAATTCGTTAAGCCAGCAAATATTTTTAATTACAGAAAGTAAATGGTCTGTTAATATTCAATTTTTACAAGAAAAATACAATAATATTTCAACTGATAACAATACATCATGCACATAGAATTTCAGTAAAATATTATAAAGAAAAATAATAACCACTTACAATTTTAGCTCTTGTCTTCTCGAGTGCTCGAAACAAACTGAGCGAGGCAATGGCGGCATCCCCTTTTTGTACAAAAAGGGCGGGGATGGCGCCATGCCTGTTTGTTAAATAATTCAAACAGAAACGAACTTAAATCTATGTTATTTTACTATTACAAATCATAATTGTATTTTAAACTATGTTTGCAACCAAGTACGAGTTTTATTATCTAATTCCATGATTAACGGATATAATTACGTTGACATACAATATTGTTGACAGATGACAATATATTGAAAATTATTGTGTTTTATTAATTATTCCTTCACATTCGGAAAAAAACTGATTAATATTTGTTTTTATAATTACCATGTAGTTTTGTCATTACCATGTTACACTCGAACATTACCGTGTTGCAATATATCATTACCAAGTCTGCTAAAAGTTTGGGGGGCTATAACTCCTTTATTTTAATAGTTAGGGGGGGGCCTTGCGAATATTTTTTATAAATATAACATAGGCTTTCACAATAATCACAAAAAAAACGCATTTAAAAAACATTTTTTATTTTTTCTCAAATCTAGCAAATTTGCATGTTTTTGTATAATCACCCGGCAGCACTTTCCATACATGCATGTTAAACCTCGGAGTTGCCACTCTTTTCCCAATTATATTACAGTACTCTTTGAGGTAGCCTAAAATGTTAGTTAGATTACCAAAACCAAAGCACCCAAAACTTATTGAAAGAAAACTTCAAACCAAACGTAACGTACCTTACGTAACGTTTGTTACTTCGTTCGTTGTTAACCACGCCACAACACTTTTCACAAATAAAACAACACAGCGCAATATATAGGTACAATTTTATAGAATTTTTCGTCCGTCGTCTCGTCGCGTCGCCGTAATTCAGTTCAAAATTCAAATTTAAACAAAACAGCAACCGAACTTTGAGGGGTCTATGCTTGTCTCGCTTGCTCGCGCTCACACTCGCACGCAATGTTATGAAGCGAGACGACACAGGTGTCAAGCTAACAATGGTCTTATTTCTTTGACTTACGTTTCATATTCATCAACGTGTATTGTTATGTAATAAAATAACAGATTTTAAAAAGAGAAGTTAATATATATTTACAGTTTAATATAAAATACAGTTAAGGTAAAAAAATAACTAGAGGTAAAAAAACACTAGGAAAGCGAACGCGGCACAGGGGGTATAGGGGTAAAGAAAGAAGGTATAGGGTTAAGAATTTGGACGAGGACACGGGCAGCACGGCAGGCGGTAGGGAGCCTTGCCTTATCCGCGACTGACGGTTCAATAGGCACGACAGGCAGGAGTAGGTGGCCTTGCCTTATCCACTACTGACGGTACAGCAGGCACAGTAGGGCGGGTAATGGGAGCCCAATGCTCTCGGCCGACGGGTAATGAGAGCCGGCTTCGGTCCTCAGGTCCACAGCAACGAGGTCTTCAATGAGGTTTTAAATTGAGGAGTCTTCAGGTCCACAGCAACGAGGTCTTCAATGAGATTTTAGATTGACGATTTACGACGCGAAGGCTTGCAGGGTCCCGGGGTCAGCAGGCCCCGGGACAAGACCTTTATTTCGCTCCGCGCTCCGATTTCTCGGAGAAGTGAAGACTGACCCGTTCTGACATTCAGCGTCTTTATATAGGCCTCGATTTAGAATTTCGTATTGCTTCATAATTTTCAAATAAAATACGAAATTAGAACATTTGCGAAAAGGTATACATAGAAATTTATAGAATTTTAGAAAAATAAAATCTGACATGCGACAACGCTTGACAATCATAATTGTTTACAATGAAAAAACGCAAGTAAAAATTTACACAATTTAAAGAATTAAGTATAAAAAAGTGGAAATAAACACGAAATATATATTGGGAAAACCAAAAATAACATAAAATAACCAAAAATGAAGATATAGCGGTAAGTTTAAAGAAATATTCCCTAGCAACGTAGAAATTTTACTACAGAAAGTGTAAAAAAAGAACATTTTGAGCTAAATAAGTATTTATAATAGTAAAATAGACAAGAATAAAAGTTAAATAAACATGAATACACTACAGTATTGCTCAGATTTGGAGGTGCTCGAGCTGAAAACATAAATTGTGAGTACAGTGGATTTCATTTATTACGCCCTTGGTAGTAGCGACCACTTTGATATAGCGACGTTAAATCTAATTCCCTTGAATTTAGGGGTTACTTTAGTACAAAATTCATCTGGCAATAGCGACCTCAGATGTAACGCCGAGTTCGGTTTTAGAGCCTGTTGTTTAATTAATTATTTGTAACAATTCCTAGAAATCCCATGCAGATATTGCGTCCGTTGTGTACATCCACACAGATGATCAGCAATAAATATGGAGACCTTTTGTGTACATGCACACAGGCGGTCAGCAATAAATGTAAGGACCTTTACCTTTTGTTTTAGATATTAGCTACCTAAGCAGGTAGGTTAGGGTGTGCATTTTGGATACTGTGCTGTGGTCTGTGATTTTGGAGTTGAATATCATCGAGGTGTATGTAGTACCTAAATTTCGATGTTAAATTTTAAAAAGTGATATTCTGAGTAGCAACTGTGTTTAAGAATCTTTAAAGTAACTATAGCTCCTAGACGCACATTCACTATTATAGAAAAGACGGAAATTATCGGCCTTTGCCTGTAACGTCATCCGTATATAAAGTCGAAATCACAGTGGTCCCTTCGTTGTCGTTATACCCGCATTCCATTGTAATTAATTA
>JAEMBS010000568.1:0-21518 GCA_018467065.1 Ephestia elutella
AAATAAATAAATATTTTTTTAAATTAAGGGTCATTTTCTGAAGACAAATTAGGAAATTAAAAAAAAGTTTTGCAAACTTTACTGTTTCATTTATGTATGTAGGTTGCATTAAACCCTCCCATTGTATACTTTTACACATAGATTTTGTGCAGTAAAGTTTAAATAAATAAAAATAAAATAACCATTGCCCACTCTTGATCTCCGAAACTAGTTACATAAGCATGTACTGAGCCTAAAATGTTGAAAAAAAAAACTAAATAGCGTTCGCGCCGCTCATTTTGAATTTCCCACAATGTTCTTTTTCTTCCTCCAACAAACCAATAGTGCGTTCATCCTGTTCGATCAGCTTTTTCAGCCTGTAGCCTCAGGTGTGTTTAACATAATCGATCTTTGCATTCTCGTACTTTGTCTCAAAGAATACTTACGTAAGTGTTCCTACCTAGTACTATGATATCTCAATGTACACATATTAGTTTACATAGGTAGGTATTTTTACCCGACTACGGCGAAGCGAAAAGGAGGGTTATGATTTTGACCGGTATGTATGTATGTTCATCTGTTCCCTCATAACTACTAAACTACTTATCAGAATTGGACAAATGAGGTGTCGTTAGAAGCGTCTTGGTTGTCCGCTGGTTATAGGCTATGTGACGTCATCTTAAATATGAAACAGCGCCCTCTAGGGGGCATAAAGTTATAAACTAAAAAATAAATATTTTTTAATTATGCCGTGTGTGGTATCAAATGAAAGGGCTTAGTTAGCACATTTCAAAAATCCATACTAATATTATAAATGCGAAAGTTTGGATGTGAGTTTGTGAGTTTGTGAATTTGTGAGTTTGTGAGTTTGTGAGTTTGTGAGGATGTTTGTTACTCAATCACGCAAAATCTACTGGACGGATTTCGATGAAATTTGGTACAGAGGTAGATAATGACCTGGAATAGCACATAGGCTACTTTTTATCCCGGGAAAAATCACTGTTCCCGTGGGAAATTCACGCGGGCGAAGCCGCGGGCAAAAGCTAGTATATATATATATATATATATATATATATATATATATATTAACTTTTACTTGCGGTTTTGCTTGTTTAATAAGTAGTAATAGGATTCTTTTTTGTAAAAAATATATGATCTGCTCTTTACTTGATCACGAAATAGTATCGCTATTTTCTATCCTAATAATACCTAAAACAATAACATACGACCACGGCTTTCCTTGTTTCGTGCTTTTTAGGGTGCAGAAGTTGGGTTTTAGTTTTTGAACTAATTTTTAATATATATTTGACAAATAGATCAACATGGACTACTTCGCGCGGAAGTCCTTGTTGCTCAAAGATTTAAAATTAACGATTTGAAAGTAGGTACCTAACCTAACTTTCCATAATCATGTAATTTGTGAGAAATTACTTTTTATATTGTAATATGTTTATTTAGTGATGTTATCGTGTTATCTATATAAGTAGGTGGTACCTAGTAAAAATTAGTGTAGTCTACGTCTAATACCTACCATACTGCCTACGTAACAATGAATGTTATCCGCATGAAATCTTATTTGCACCTACGTGCGGTGGGTCAAATTGATGGCAGTAGTGGTTAAATGCGAACACCAGCCTGGCATTCCTCGCGATCTAGACAAATAACTCCCTGCGCCTCGACCACGGCGTCTTCACCACAATAACTGCCGACCGACGACTGTTCCAACTTCCACACTAACCATTGCACGGTCTTCAATGGGAATTAAGCAACTGAGCGTAACTAGCGAGTAATGTGTAGCGAATTTAGGAGTACCGTCGATGTTCGGTAGCGTGAGGAGTGGAAGTTATCACGCCAGAGACGACGGACGGCTACGTGATGGCACGAACCTATCTAGCACGAATAGCCCATACCTTCTCGGTTTCATGCCGTCTGTAGGTAGACACTAATAAATAGCGCCTAGACACATTGTTTTAAAATGAAAAGTCAACTTTATTTATTTTATTTTATAGGAAGACCAACAGGTAAAATTTTAGTCTTAAATATATATACACTAGCTGTTGCCCGCGGCTTCGCCCGCGTGTGTTTCGCTTAGATGAAAAATCTTTTTGTGTTCCAAAGTGTTTCCCGTGTACCACCACTCCCACGGAGTTTTTCATCAGATGTTCCATAAAATTTTATACGTCAGCAGAAAATGCTCATCAGGTTAAACGACTTTTGCTAAGGCGCCATTTCCATATATGTAATACTCGTAGTGTCGCTGGTCCCTTCATCATATGATCCTGATCTTCGATTTTTATACGTCAACAGAAAATGCTCGTCAGCTTGATAAACTTTTCCAAAGGTACCATTTCCATATTTCTTATAGTTTAGCTGTTTTGTTAAGGTTCTTCATCAGGTGTTCCAGTTTTCAAAATCAATTATAGCCATATATAATATACAACAAAAAAGTTTAATTCAAATCCGTCATGTAGTTATTGCGTAAAACGCGTACATACATACAGACGGACAGACAGAAAGACAAAAAAATCCAAAAAAATGTTTTTGCATTATCCCTTTTTAATTTTAAGTGTCCCTCTATCCATTTCAGTCAAAAATACTAAATGTACAGACAAAATATTTTTACTGTTTTATTATATACCCACGACCCCTTTATGCTGTTAAAAATCAGAAATCACCAAAATGGCGCAGCGCCATCTTTTGGAAACATGAGAAATAATTTAGCTCACATTGTATGGATGGCTATCGAATACGTAATACATACATAATGGTCATCTCTTTTTCGTGCAGACTCAGTGGATTACGATTTATGATTATATGCAAAAATTTACATAGGAACTACGTTTAAATTAAGATAGTATTATATAATCTGTGGTTTAAATTAAATCACTTTAAAGACGCCATTCTCATTTTATCAACGCCATCTATTGGATATTTTTCTTGGCACAGTCTACTGATTGACCTGATGACCGGAAATAAATTTGCAAATTAATTTATTCGTTTCTTTTCACAATTAAAAAAAAAATAACAAAATAATTCTAGAAAACAAATAAAAACGAAAACAGAAAATTATTGTTTATGGCAGGATTCGATCCAGCTACTTTCTTGAAACATTTCTTTACTAAAATATTTAAAAAATATAGAATTCTAAAAAAAACTAATACAAAACGAAAAAAAAGTAAGTAAAAAGAAGTCATGTCTACCAGGATTCGAACCCTCTACTAAAAAAAATAATCCGCGACCTCTACCGACAGGGCCAACATGCGTCGTTTGTAGCTGGCGAAATTTCAAATGGGATTTGTCTATAGGTACGCAAATTCACCCCTTTTTTTGGACTGTAAGGGTTGAAATTGTGAACAACCCTTTCTTATGTGGGCAGTATATAGTATAATGAAGACACTAACCAAATTTCACGTTTATAGCTTTTATAGTTTCGGTTTTGTGATGATAAATTAATTTACCTCCCCATTTTTACCCCTTTAGAGGTTGAATTTCAAAAAACGCTGAAACACGCCATTGGTTATTTTTGTTGAGAAGTATTCTTGCCAAGTTTCAAGTAAATCAGTGAAGATTTTAATTTTTTTTCATACAAACTTTGCCCTCAATTTTAACCCCCTTAGGGGTCTAATTTTGAAAAATTCTTTCTTATCTGAGCACTACGTATTAACATAAAACTTCGGTCCAAATTTCAAGTTTATAGCTTTTATGGTTTAGGCTGGGCGTTGATTTATCAATTACCCTTGTTCTTTTATATAATATATATATACTAGCTGTCGCCCGCGGCATCGCCCGCGTGAGTTTCGCTTAGATGAAAAATCTCTCTTGGAGCTTTTCATCAGATGTTCCAGATCTTCAATTTTTATACGTCAGCAGAAAATGCTCATCAGGTTGAACGATTTTTGCTAAGGCGCCATTTCCATATATGTTACAGTGTAGCTGGTCTCTTGGAGCTTTTCATCAGATGTTCCAGATCTTCAATTTTTATACGTCGGCAGAAAATGCTCATCAGGTTGAACGATTTTTGTTAAGGCACCATTTCCATATTACTTATAGTTTAGCTGTGCCGTTATGGTTCTTAATCAGGTGTTCCAGTTTTCAAAATGAATTATAGCCTATATGTTGCCCAGGCTTAATAGCTATACAACAAAAAAAGTTTCATTCAAATCCGTCCAGTAGTTTTTGCGTGAAACGCGTACATACATACAGACAGACAGACAGACAGACAGACAGACAGACAGACAGACAGACAGACAGACAGACAAGAAATTCCAAAAAAATTTTTTTGCTTTCTATTGTTCTTTTTAGGTCTCCCTCTATCCATTTCAGTCAAAAATATTAAATGTACAGACAAAATATTTTTACTGTTTTATTATATGTATAGATAACATAAAACTTCGGTCCAAATTTCAAGTTTATAGCTTTTATGGTTTAGGCTGGGCGTTGATTTATCATTTACCCTTGTTCTTTTATATATTAGATATAAGATATATATATATATATATATATATATATATATATATATATATATATATATATATATATATATATATATATATATATAGATGGAATAGGTACTTAGTTAGCAAAGGAGCCACCACAGATAAAAGCAGAATATAAAACGAAAGTTGAACACTACGAATAACACGCTAAAAAGAGTTACAATAATTAATAAGAAAAACAACATATTGTTACAGTAATCATCAAAAAGGAATGTAGAAATATAAAAATCTACTTTTTTTTAAAGATTTGCTTTTTTTTAACAAAAAAAAAAATACTTAGGTATTATGCTGAAAAAGTTTAACTAGTGGAACCAATATGATCATACAGCAGACGTTTTGTTTTTTTTTGGTTTGCGTTTAACTTTGCTGATATCTATATACATAGATAGTAGCAAACTGTATAGGTAGGTACCGGGACTTTGCTTCTGAGGGAAATAAGGGAAAAGCATAGCAGAGTGATAAATACACATAGACATAGAAAAAAAAAATAATTCTTTAAAAATTTTTTTTCTAGCTCTATGTAAATACATGTAAATGACATGTATTTATCACAGTCACTGACAGAGTGATATTACTGTCATTTCTAAAGTCAAGATATTTTAATGCCAACTAAGTATGATGATTACCAAAATAAAGTCCCCTGCGGCGTGTGTCTATCTGTTTGCGATAAAATCAAAAACCACTGAATGGTTCATGCGGTTTATGATTCATGAGAAAAATTTAGGTGTATAATTTGTTTAGGTTTTGTGTATATTAGTTTGAAATAACGATAATTGTTGAGGAAGTAGGAAAAAATTTAGCTGCCGGCTGCTTTCATCGAAAACGCTTTGTAATCCCTTTGAGATATAACAAAACAATGTGTAGGTATTTGTGATTTTTAATAGGTCTACAAAAAGTCCGCGATAGAATATAGGTATCTAGCATTTATATTTCAGCCACAAAAAACGAAAACCTATACCGCCGTTTGAAATACATCACAACTCTTTTCAAAACATATTATAAATTTACCTAGCTCTGCCCGCGGCTTTGTCCGCGTAATTTATACACCAAATCCATCTTCACCTATCTTGTATATTGGGAAAACCGCATCAAAATCCGTTCAGTTGTTTTGATGCTATTTCGGGATTCGGACAGCTTTATAGTCTTCCACTGTTTGTAATATATTGGGTAAAACTAAACGCAGGCGTTTCCTGTTATCGCCGCCAGGCGTTTTGGGGTTCTCACACTGCTAGCGTGGATGGCGTCGCGTGTGGTCCGCCATTGCATTGTCCAGGGCGATATCGGTTTGATTTTAATACGCGGAGCGGTCTCGCGTCTTTTGCTTGTTGTTTAGTTTGAGTGATAATTGTGAATTTCCTGTTTGTTAAATGACTATTGAATTTGTGTTTGTGAAAAACTCTGTTATTGTGACTTTTTCTTGTGAGAGGTGAAACGTGGCTGGCTGTTCACATCTGGCTGTTCCCGAGTGAAACTACGGGAAGAAATCTATTTAGTTGTTCTGGGGAATTGAGATCTCAAGGGTTAGGTAGGGTGATTAGGAATTCCCCCTTCCCGAAGACACTCAAGTTTGGATCCGAAGAGAAAGAAGATTTAATTTGGTAAGTGTTCAATTGTAGTTAATTTATAGGTTAGGTTATCATATAGGGCCCTGTAGCTCCCTTCATAAGCTACGGTGGTAGCAGACTGCGTTAAGTTAGTTAGGTTTTAGTCGGGCAAACGTGGTGCCGCGTGGAGATTTTTTCCCGGTACTTATTTTTACCGGTGGTTTTTTCCCGGTGAAGTTCCGGTACAGAATTCTTCCCGCCGCTTCGTTTGTCCGGATTCTCTCTGCCACATTTTCTGGCAGCAGAGCGTAGTTGCTCTGCACATTTACTGGTAGCAGAGCGTAGTTTATCTACCCTCTATTTGTTCGTTTGTAAAAAATAATTAATTGTTTGTAAAAATTATTAGATCTTTCTTAGTTTGTTTGTATAAGAATATTTGTAACCTTTTTTGTATTTGTTTGCGGTTTGTACCGTGCGTTCCGGGTTTGTGCCATTCTCATACCTACCGCGGTTCTTCGTGTAGTTGCTTGATTTTGTTGTTTTTTATTTACCTTTTGTTATTTTTTGTTTGTGACTTGACGCGATGGCGAAGGCCTCCAATGCTAGGGCGACACTCGCCAACGAATTGAGATGGTTTGTGACGGCCGGAGGACTCCTGTCCCGGAAGGACAGGGAGGGCGCCATACTGCTAAGAGCGGATCACCTCCACTCACGATTGATTAGCGCGGAAGCGGCCATGGTGGTGCTTACCGAAGCCGAACTTGCCCCGGAGGCCTACGCAGGTCACATGGCGGACATGGACCAGATCCTGAGTCTGCACGATGATATCGCGGAGGCGGTGACCGCAATAAGGGCGAGACAGGCTGGCGGACCAGCCCCTCGCACACCTGTTAGACAGGAAGGACCAGCGGTTACTGGTCGGCTCCCCACCCTTCAGCTGTCCCACTTTGGGGGTAGGATGGAGGAGTGGGTAGCATATAAAAATATGTTTGAGTCCCTGGTCGTAGCACGACAGGATTTGTCGAAGGCCCAGAAGATGGCCTACCTCCTCTCCACTCTTGAGGATGAAGCGCGGTCGCTCATCCAGCACCTCCGGGTGGAGGACGACCAGTACGATACGGCTTGGGAGTTATTGAACTCCCGCTACCAAAACTTACGTTTGTTAGCGGATGCGCACGCCGCACAGTTGATGGCCCTGCCCAAGGTGGCCAACAGGGCACAGTTGCGCCTGCAGTTGCTCACGCCCGTTACAGTGGCCTGTAACGCGCTCCGCACACTGGGGCTGCCGGTGGACCAATGGTCCTTTTTGCTGGTGCACATTGTATTGGGCAAATTACCCAATGACATCCGCTCGCGATTTGAGCGCGAGAATGCGGAACGGGACAGCACCACCCTACCAACATTCACTGACTTGGTGAAGTTTTTGGAGTTTGAGGCACGGGCCGCTGAGAATACCATGACGGACTCAGCGCCATCCAGAGCGCCTGAACGTAGGCCCTTGGAACCCTCATGGAGAGGTAAGCCCCAACAGGGACGGCAACCGCCACCGCGTGGAGCTGGTGTGCGGGTTGCACACACGGCAGCAGTCGCGGGGGACGCGGACTGCCTGCAATGTGGCCGGATGGGCCACAGCCTGCTGCAATGCAGGGACTGGCAGAGGCTGCCAGTACAAGATCGGCGCCGCATGGCAAGGCGGCATGAACTTTGCTTCTACTGTTTGGGCAGTCACTATGCACGTGACTGTCCCAGGGCCATACCATGCAGTGCATGCCGTGGGCTGCACCACGTGATGCTCTGCATGAACCGGAACGGGGATGGCCCCCGGTTGTTGAGGCAGGGGTCCCCTATGGGCGGGGGCGCTCCTGCGCGAAGCCCTCCACCATCGGACGGAGGACGCGGCTTCGCTCGTCGCACCCCCCCTCGGGAGGGGGGTCGCGTACCTGCGCGGGTCTTGGCGGACCGGGACCACGCGCCCCAAGGTCATGGCCAGTATGTAGCTGGCCAGGCCCCGGATAGGGCCCCCATGGGCGGGGGCCCTAGATCGGACGTGAGAGTGGGGACACCCCCTCCACGCGGGTTACCAATGCCCAACACATGCAGCCGCAGCGGTTTTCTCCGCCGCTGCACGAGTACCCACGGCTGGAGTACCACCCGCCGTACCATATGTATGGCCGGGCCGCGGGTTCTGCCCCCCTCAGATGGGGATGTGCACTCGCCCGCCATATTATCCGGGTCAGTGGCGCGCCCCTGGTTTGGAGAGAGTGGGGAGCCCGTAACTAGCTTGCTCCCTTGCTGGGACAGAGCCGCGGACGGTTCTGCTCCCTACCGCGGTGGTCCGCGTATGGGGTCGTGGGGGAAGCCATTAATTTGAGAGCTCTGTTGGACTCAGGGGCTCAAAGCAGTTTGGTTACCACTCGAGTGGCCCGCCAGTTAGGTTTAGTCGTGGAAGACTCGCCTGTGCCACTTCTTGGAGTTGGTGGCATACAAGTGAAGTGTCTGACGGGCCAGACACTTGTCACCTTTTCTTCGCTGAAGTCCTCCACAATGAGGATCACGACTTCGGCTATGGTAATGGATACCATTGCGGGTTGGCACCCCTCGACAGACATACCGCCGGGTGTGTTGTCTTTGGTTTCGGATCTGGATTTGGCCGACCCCTTTGTCTTTCATCCCGGCCCAGTGGACTTGCTCCTGGGCTCGGACGTATTGGGTTGGATTTTGTTGGGTACACAGAAGGCTCTGGGTTCGTCTTCACTGATGGCAGTGTCTACTATCTTTGGTTTTGCCCTGATGGGCCCTGTGTTTGATAATGGCACCGTGGAGGAGCCACCGGTTGTCGCATCTGCGTCCTTGGCCAAGACCATGCAAAGGTTTTGGGAGGTGGAGGAGCCACCTATGAGTTCCAGGATGGATCCGGAACACGCTGAGTGCGAAGCCCTTTTTCGATCGACCACGGAGAGGTTGCCCTCCGGTCGGTTTGTAACTAGGTTACCTTTTGTTGCCTCTCGTCCTAGCCTAGGGCAAAGTAGGGCGCTTGCGGAGAAACGACTGCTGTCCATGGAGCGACGCATGCAGCGTGACCACGTACTTCGCGATAAATATATTGAATTTATGCGCGAGTACGAGGATTTGGGTCACATGTCTCCGTCTCGAGTTGATTGGAGCTCAACTGAGCATTATTTTTTGCCCCACCACGCGGTGGTGAAGGCCTCAACGGGCAAGTTGCGGACTGTCTTTGATGGGTCCGCACCCACTTCGAACGGAGTTTCGTTGAATCTATGTTTGCATTCAGGTCCCAAATTGCATAGGGACATAATTGACATCATCTTGAACTTTAGAAGACATCAAGTGGTTTTTGGTGCGGACATCCGGATGATGTTCCGCCAGACAGTCATACATCCTGAGGACAGGCGATTCCAGTTGATACTCTGGCGTGAGCGCCCTGAGGATCCTGTGACGGTGTATGAACTCAACACAAACACGTATGGTTTGAAATCTAGTCCCTATATCGCCATCAGATCATTGCTTGAATTGGCAGAGCGGGAACGGATCCGCTTTCCCCGTGGGGCTTCCGTGCTGTCACGTGACTTGTATGTTGATGACGTGTGCACCGGAGCCCAAAGTATTGAGGAGGCCCTCCTACTGCGGGATGAATTGATCGAAATATTGAAGACAGGTGGCTACGAGCTACGTAAGTGGTTGTCTAATGAGCCTAAAGTTCTAGAAGGGATCCCGGAGGATCACCAACAGAACCCTCACCTGTTTGAGGATGTGGATGATCCCAACAGGATAGCGGTGCTGGGCATGCAGTACCAGCCGCTAACCGATATTTTCACATTCCAAGTGGACTTGGAAATACCAAAGGTCTGGACTAAGAGAACGGTGTTGTCCGTAATAGCCCGTATGTTTGATCCAAGCGGTTGGATCAGTCCAGTGACATTCTCTGCAAAGTGTCTTCTTCAGAGACTTTGGACTTTGGGCGTCTCGTGGGACGAGCCGCTGTTTGGCTCTCCATTGGATGATTGGCTCGAGTTGTTTTCATCGATTAAGGAAGTCAATCGGATTGCCTTGCCTCGTCGAATATTGCCCCCCGGGAAATATCGAGCCAGCCTGCATGGCTTTTGTGACGCGTCGGAGCGAGGCTACGCCGCGTCAGTCTATATGCGGACAGTTGACGCCGATGGCCGGGTCAATGTCTCGCTTTTGTTAGGGAAGAGCAAGGTCGCCCCCATCAGGACTAGGCTGACTATTCCCAAGCTTGAGTTGAGTGGAGCTCACCTTCTCTCTAAATTGTTGCATCACGTTGCATGTGAGCTGGCGGCCACGGTCGAGATACGGGACATCTTCGCCTGGTCGGATAGCCAGGTCGCGCTTGCATGGTTGCGCGCGGCCCCACATACCTTGGAGGTTTTTGTGGGAAATCGGGTTTCCCAAATCCAGAATATCGGAATTGATATAACATGGAGACATGTGCCGGGAGAGCTTAACCCAGCGGACTGTGCTTCCCGAGGTTGTACGGCACCAGAATTGGTGTCACACCCGCTCTGGTGGGGTCCAGAGTGGCTGATGGGATCAGAAACATCTTGGCCTGTCTGTCAGACAGGTGTTACTTCTTTGAGTTTGACTGGGCTCCGTGTACATGCTGTAGTCGCCGAGACGACGTCGGAGCCGGATTGGCTACTTGCTCGGTATAGCAGTTTGGATAAGCTTCTGGGTGTTACCAGTTGGATTAAGCGTTTCATACATAATTGTAGAAACCCACAGGCAAAGCGGTTGGAGCCGATTGCAGGTGCAGAAGAGCGCCGGAGCGCATTGTTGCATTGGGTCCGTGTCGTGCAGACCGGACGGTTTGAGTCAGAGCTTCATATTTTGCGCGAAGCACGCGCTAAGTTGAAGGGCGCGGTCGCTCGTTTGAACCCGTACATCGACTCGGATGGGCTTCTTCGGGTTGGAGGCAGGCTCCGGAAGGCGGATCTTCCATATGAGACTCGCCATCCTCTGTTGTTGCCCAAGGGCGGACCCTTGGTGCAGCTTTTGGTGTCTGATCGACACATTCGTAACGCCCATGCTGGGTGCAATGCTTTGTTGGCTATTTTGCAACGCGAGTTTTGGATTTTGTCAGCCCGAAGAGCAATCCGTAGTGTCCTGTTTCGATGTATTGCATGTTATAGGTTGAAGGCATCCACGATGCAACCACAGATGGGTGATTTGCCCGCTGATCGAATCCGACCTTCGAGACCGTTTGACGGCGTTGGAACCGATTTTGCCGGTCCCTTTTCGATCAAGGCTTCTCCCTTTCGTAATGCCCGTATTGTGAAGGGCTATTTGTGTGTATTTGTTTGTTTGGCCACCAAGGCTGTCCATTTGGAGGTGGTATCGGCTCTGACTACGGAGGCCTTCGTCGCCGCGTTGGATCGCTTTGTTTCGCGTCGAGGTCTACCTTCCCTTATTAGGTCTGACAATGGCACAAACTATAAAGGAACTGTAAATTATCTTAAGGATGTTTCTGTGTTTATTGATAAAAATTGTACTAGTTTAAGTCAAATTGCTGCCCAAAGGGGAATAACCTGGAAGTTTAGTCCCCCAAGTTGCCCCCATTGGGGAGGGATTTTTGAAGCGGCTGTGAAATCCGCAAAGACCCACCTCCGCCGCATTATCGGAGAAACGGCTCTAACTTTTGAAGAGTTGGCCACAGTGTTTTGTAAAGTTGAGGCGGTCCTCAACTCTCGTCCTCTCTGTCCGCTATCTCCAGATCCAAATGACTTGGAAGCTCTCACCCCTGGTCATTTTTTGGTGGAGGGCCGTTGAATGCCCTGCCCGAATACCCGTGGAAGGATGAACGCGTATATCGGTTGTCGCGTTTTCAAATGTTGCAGCAAATGAGCCAGGACTTTTGGCGTCGCTGGTCGCTTGAATATTTGCATTTGCTGCAGCAAAGAGTGAAGTGGACAGACAGGACTGAGCCTCCCAGGGAGGGTGATTTAGTATTGTTAAAAGAGGCAAATTTGCCCTCATTGCTTTGGCGACGAGCTCGCATATTACGTTTGATTCTTGGCGGAGATGGCACTCCGCGTGTGGCTGAGGTGTTGGTCGACGGTTCGATTTTAAGGAGAGGTGTGACCTCTCTCGCCCGCCTTCCCGTAGAGTAAGCTAGCGGTCTGCTTCTCAGACCGGGACGGGGGATGTTTGTAATATATTGGGTAAAACTAAACGCAGGCGTTTCCTGTTATCGCCGCCAGGCGTTTTGGGGTTCTCACACTGCTAGCGTGGATGGCGTCGCGTGTGGTCCGCCATTGCATTGTCCAGGGCGATATCGGTTTGATTTTAATACGCGGAGCGGTCTCGCGTCTTTTGCTTGTTGTTTAGTTTGAGTGATAATTGTGAATTTCCTGTTTGTTAAATGACTATTGAATTTGTGTTTGTGAAAAACTCTGTTATTGTGACTTTTTCTTGTGAGAGGTGAAACGTGGCTGGCTGTTCACATCTGGCTGTTCCCGAGTGAAACTACGGGAAGAAATCTATTTAGTTGTTCTGGGGAATTGAGATCTCAAGGGTTAGGTAGGGTGATTAGGAATTCCCCCTTCCCGAAGACACTCAAGTTTGGATCCGAAGAGAAAGAAGATTTAATTTGGTAAGTGTTCAATTGTAGTTAATTTATAGGTTAGGTTATCATATAGGGCCCTGTAGCTCCCTTCATAAGCTACGGTGGTAGCAGACTGCGTTAAGTTAGTTAGGTTTTAGTCGGGCAAACGTGGTGCCGCGTGGAGATTTTTTCCCGGTACTTATTTTTACCGGTGGTTTTTTCCCGGTGAAGTTCCGGTACAGAATTCTTCCCGCCGCTTCGTTTGTCCGGATTCTCTCTGCCACATTTTCTGGCAGCAGAGCGTAGTTGCTCTGCACATCCACATACATGTGGCTTTTATATACAGATATATACAAACTCTTCAGCATCATTATTTTAGTATAGATTAAATTTTAATAGTACAGGAATGTAGTTTAAATCAGTGTGGATTTAAACTACCACTTAACTTGAAAGTAATTACTCAGAAACGTTATAGAGTTGTTTGTGATACTTGAACTTAATTGTACTAAAGTGTTCCCGCACTCCAGCCGCAAATTACAAACCACTTTGCTTTTTAAATAATTAAAATCCATCAAAACCGAAGTCATTAAAGCTTTTGTCGTGCTGACGTCACAGGATTGGCGCCGCCCGCTGACGAGAGAGCGATGAGTAATTTAATTTGTCACAGCAGATGGTTGCTCATTTTAGTAAAACCAAATAATATGGTAAAAGCAAGTATTGAAAAAAAAAATTCACTTATTTAAAAACATATGAATATATGCTATCAGATAATAACTGGTTTTTTGGTGGTATGCCCCATGACTTGTCGGCTGGCCTGCTACGATGCTAGGGCTGCGACCTTGTAGCCTGCTACGCAGCGTAGTAGTGTGCAGCATACATATTGTTTTCCCTTTTTCAGTAAGTAATATATAATGTATATCCAAAGTAAATAATAGAATAATACTTTCGGGGAAAATGGACGTTCAAGCCCTAATTCAACTTTGGATATACTTATAACAAAAATTATAATTTCTATTAGTCATAATGAGATAGTAAAATTACCATATATCACTACTCACTACCATGCCAGCCGATTTATAGAACACTTTAAGTAAATTATGATTATTCTTTTACACTATTTTGAAATTGTTTCCGACTTCTGATAATGGCTTCTCTTCCTGCGCAGATTGTAAAAATCAATCAAGGAAATTCCTTCGCATACGCGATGGACTTTGTCTTGTCACTTTCTCTGGTTCTACATTCCACAAACCCGTTATCCAAAAGCACGTTATCCACTAAACTTACCTTTCAAGTCTCACGGCTCTTGGCTCTGTCTATCTCGTAAGGGATAAGGAGGTGATTATGTGTCTATATCTAAATGACTAATCGCCCTGTCTGTCGTTGCCACAGTGTATTTTATAAATAGTGTAGACCACGAAATATTGTAAACATCGCGGATATTGATTCCCTTGCGTCGTCGCGGGCACTTGTAATATTTCTCGGAGTGCATTTAGTGTGTTGCAGGCGGGGGAGTTGGTCTGACGTCCCTCGGCTGCATCATGCTAAATAATACTAATATTATAAAATATAAAAGCCAATCTCAATTCACAAATATTTTAATCACGACACAATTTCACATTAAAAATTGAATAAATTGTCTAATCACATTTGAATTAAACTAATAATGTTAGGTAGTAATATAATTCAAAATACGAAATTTATTTAGAATTTGTTGAAATAGAAATGATTTTTTGCAAAGGTATTTTTTTCTTCTAAAAAAACTATAATACATGTGAAAAGATTGTATTATCTTGTTCTTACTACCCATGGAATCCATTGTAAACTTTATGAAAATCGAAGTCATTAAGATTGTGTAATTTGTTCGTATATATTTATTTATTGTATTGTGATGACGTCACTAGGTTTTGATGTATCGTTATTAATGGTTACTCATTATTGAAATAAAAATAATAAAAAGTAAACTCAATGCTTACTAATTAACACTGCGATCGGCTTCTTAACTTCCGCGCTACGAGTTCTACGACTCGTCGTAGCATTGCTACGAATTAGCGCGAGCGAGGTATAATAAGCTTTCTTTCTTCTTGAAGAAAAAAAAAATCACGGTTTTGCTTTTATACTATTAGTTAATCTATAAGTCAGTCAAATATTTATTGAACTTTTATTTAACGAATTACGGATTTTAGATAATTTTTGTTCTAAGTACTCGGTATGATTATTTATAAATAATTTTCGACCGGTGAATGGCCAATTAAAGCCACATCATTTCATTAAAAAAAATCGAAATCACATTTAAAAATAACATTGATTGGCCCGCTAGCCCGGCGTCGTGGTCGCCGCTTGCAGTGCCGCGGCGGCGGCGGCGGAGTGCAGTCAGCTCAGGCAGTGTGGTGCAGGCGGGCGACTGAACCAGACGTCCCCCGGCTGCAACATGCCATAACAATCTTCCTATAAATGCTTGCCTGCCTGGTTGCATTGCCCTTCTCAATTTTACATGGGGTCGGCGCTAAATTTCTTTAAATTGCAGAAATCTTTATTATCAGTCGTACGTAACTTGTTCACTTCCTCCACACTCTTTTTCTTGCTCGGTATCCATCAATCAAAAAGCTTTTATGCTGGCTCTTCACATGGCCTAAGTCGGTTAGGGGCTAGATTAACATCTGACAGAGCGTAGGTTCGAATCCTAGGCCCAACAGTCTTTTTAAAAGCATGTATGTAAGTATGTTCGTTCGGGTGGAATCACGGTGGAATCTTAGAACTCAATTTTGAAGTAGATATCTTCAATCAATTGAGCTGAAGTACACACGTTTAGTTTGGATGACAATGCATGATATGGTATGTGACGTCATTCTAAATCCAATATGGCGGACCATCCAAGATAGAGGAATAGTTATTTGTAATGCATTTCTACAATATGGATATCAAATGAAAGGGCCTTTTTAGAGCTTTTTTAAAAAGTTTTTTTACTATTTATTTATTATATTTGAAAGTCAATCTAACTCAAATGCGGAAATTTTCATTGATCACTGCTTCCGAATGGAGAATATCGATTGCTGTCGCTAGATGGCAGTAGTTGTCGTGCTAGATGTTTTGAAATCTGACACCTGCTCCAACTCGCTAGAGTTTATTGGCTACATATATTTTATTTGGTACATTTTACCAAATTTAATATGAATATCAATAGATTTTTCGTGATTGAGTAACAAAGTTCGTTACTGTTAGTTTCTGTTTTCTCCGCGGGAAATTGTGTGTGTAAATTAATAATGAAATTAATTTACCGATACCCAGTTTGTCGTTTGCCCAAGGCCTCGCCGAGCGAACTCCCACTCAATACGCTAAATAGTTAAACAGTTGCGCGGCCACGACCCGCTCCTTCCCTATATTTGCCTTGGATAATGTAAACTACATGTTGGTAGTTACAACGTTTCTGATGGTACAGAGGAATAGGCGGGGATTAAGTTACATTTTCTTCAAGAAAAATGACGATAAAGCTCAGGCTTTTTCGTCATCAACAGAAACAAAATATAATAAGTCATTATTCTAGTGGTCGTTCCGAAATGCTAGTAGTTTGTAGCTTTGCGACATAATATATTATGATTAAATAATTAGTTTTCGACGTAAAAAAGAGCCTTCTTTGAAGGCCTGTAGTATAAATAATTTTTGATTTAATGATTGATTTATTCTGTTTTTGAAGAAAGTTTTTTCTCAATCGTGATCGTTTTCAACCGACTTCCCAAAAAAGGAGGAGGTTATATGTTTCGACGTATGTATGTTTTTTTTATGTATGTTCGCCGATTTCTCCGCCTACTGTGGACTGATTACTGAATTTCCGAAGTGAAGTTGGTGCCAAATTAAAACTTTAATTAATCTAAATTAGCATAAGAATCATCTATACATATAATAAAACAGTAAAAATATTTTGTCTGTACATTTAATATTTTTGACTGAAATGGATAGAGGGAGACCTAAAAAGAACAATAGAAAGCAAAAAATTTTTTTTGGAATTTCTTGTCTGTCTGTCTGTCTGTCTGTCTGTCTGTCTGTCTGTCTGTCTGTCTGTCTGTCTGTATGTATGTACGCGTTTCACGCAAAAACTACTGGACGGATTTGAATGAAACTTTTTTTGTTGTATAGCTATTAAGCCTGGGCAACATATAGGCTATAATTCATTTTGAAAACTGGAACACCTGATGAAGAACCATAACGGAACAGCTAAACTATAAGTAATATGGAAATGGTGCCTTAACAAAAATCGTTCAACCTGATGAGCATTTTCTGCCGACGTATAAAAATTGAAGATCTGGAACATATGATGAAAAGCTCCAAGAGACCAGCTACACTATAACATATATGGAAATGGCGCCTTAGCAAAAATCGTTCAACCTGATGAGCATTTTCTGCTGACGTATAAAAATTGAAGATCTGGAACATCTGATGAAAAGCTCCAAGAGAGATTTTTCATCTAAGCGAAACTCACGCGGGCGAAGCCGCGGGCAAAAGCTAGTGTAGTATAAATAAAATGCCTAACTAAACAACTACATAATATCCTTACTCCTGCACTTGGCACCGACTTCACCTCGTTCAGTAGGTAGCATGCCAATACACTTTTCTTTTTTAATAATCTGCTATAAAGTTATGTCATGATTTCTAGTTTTATAATGGAAGTCGGTTTTTTTTGGAACAAAAAAATTAAATAACTGTTATATAATAGTACGTAGATGTAGCCTGAAGAGCATAAGTATTGATTATTTTTTTGACTAGAAATAGTTCTTGTGATACCTAGGTTAGCTGCTGAAAAATAAAACGTTGTAGGCTCTGTGTTCATCTCCTCTGTACCAAAACTAACTTAGTTTCTCGCAGCCGTAATCTTCGCTCCCAAGACGTCACTGCTAAACGAATGCCGACTAAGTATTGCATAACTTGTTTTAAGTGTAAGTTTAGACGGCCATCCCGACCAGTCTGCAAGCTGTATAATTTTCCATTAATTATATCGTTTGTTGTTCTACTATATAAAGAGATGTTGGCATAAATGAATTTTCTAGTTAACAAAATAGTTTTCCAAGACTGTAGAATTGAATGCATGTACTCGATATCTTTTAAGATCATTTGGTTTTTTCAACTTCATTAATTTATAGATGGCAGATTTAAAAAATCGGACTATATACTAGTAGTTCGCCGCGAACTTAGACCTCGCGATTATTACTCGCGTTTTTATTGATATACTCTGATTTCGACTTTTCTAACATAATTCAGTTCCCTAAATAAAATCTAGATGGCGTTATCCAAAGTTAGAACACGCTATGGTTTCGTTCGCTACATAATCGTGGACGTTTTTATTAATATTTCAAAAACTACTGAACCGATTTTGATGCCCAACGAACTTGAAAATTCTATTGATATTTCCTACATGCCTACCAAATTTCATCAAAATCGAACCATCGGTTCGGCAGTTATCGCGGTACAAACATACATACATACATACATACATACATACATACATACAAACAATGTGTTTCGCCCCCAACTCGATTTAGAGACCTTCGCTCGCTTCGCTCGCTCGGTCAACAAGGCTTTTATGTATAAGTAGGTAGAAAACTAAAAATAATATTTTGATTTCCAAACTATACACTAACACGTTTCAAGAATGAGGTTTTCTCATAATCCCTAACGTCTCCACTCAAAGAAAATATTTTCGCTTTTATTTATGCTCTTACGGCATCCCATCCGTTCAGAGATGGATTTAGAAGGAGGATACATTTTGTTTGCTTTATATTATCACGATCAAGATAGAAAATAAAGTAAATATAAATTGGTCAAGTGCGTGTCGAGTGACTTCCAACGGCCCCGGCGGGACGGCCCCGGTGACGGGGCCGTTGGAAAAAAAATTTCCAACGGCCCCGGCGGGCCAGGATTTTGCGTTGACGGGGCCGTTGGAAAAAAAAAAATTGCCAACGGCCCCGGCGTGTTTTTTAAATGGGACGGATAGCATTATAAATTAAAAGCATACGCTCCGGTAGTGTTTAAAGAGGGGGAAATTGTGTATTATTTTGTAGACCTTAAATATGAAATGAAATTAAAAAAAGAGTTTCTATGTAACAATCACTTTTTATTGTTGAAAAAAAATAAATATCAACTAGGTACAACAATCATATATATAATAAAATAAAATACATGATGTTTGTATTATATTATGACACAGAATAAATAATAGTACAAGTATTAATATAACAAACCGTCAACTATCAAATATCTTACTGTCTCTGTTGTATTTTTACTCCGTAAACAGTATTTATAACTAATTAACGTATTATTAACTGATTGTTACATAGAAACTCTTTTTTTAATTTCATTTCATATTTAAGGTCTACAAAATAATATACAATTTCCCCCCCTTTAAACACTACCGGAGCGTATGCTATTAATTTATTATGCTATCCGTCCCATTTAAAAAACACGCCGGGGCCGTTGGCAAAATTTTTTTTCCAACGGCCCCGTCAACGCAAAATCCGAGCCCGCCGGGGCCGTTGGAATTTTTTTTTTCCAACGGCCCCGTCACCGGGGCCGTCCCGCCGGGGCCGTTGGAAGTCACTCTGCGTGTCGGGCCACGCGCAATGTAGAGTTCCGAAGGTACCTACCCTGTACAAATGCGGACACAAGAACTTATAGTTGACCGAGCGAGCGAAGCGAGCGAGGGCTATAATTCAAGTTGGAGCGAAAAACACATTGTTTGTATGTATGTATGTATGTATGTATGTATGTATGTTTGTTCCGCGATAACTCTCGAACCGTTGTTCCGATTTTGATGAAAGTTGGAATATATGTAGGGATGGTTAATAGAATTTTCAAGTTCGTTGGGCATCAAAATCGGTCCAGCCGTTTTTGAGATATTTAATTTTTTGTAAAAAATAAATATTGTATTTTAATAGTCGCGAGGTCTACGTTCGCAGCGAACGACTAGTTATTAATTGACGATTTTTGACCGAGCGAGCGAAGCGAGCGAGGGCTATAATTCAAGTTGGAGCGAAAAACACATTGTTTGTATGTATGTATGTATGTATGTATGTTTGTTCCGCGATAACTCTCGAACCGTTGTTCCGATTTTGATGAAAGTTGGAATATATGTAGGGATGGTTAATAGAATTTTCAAGTTCGTTGGGCATCAAAATCGGTCCAGCCGTTTTTGAGATATTTAATTTTTTGTGAAAATAAATATTGTATTTTAATAGTCGCGAGGTCTACGTTCGCAGCGAACGACTAGTATAAGTAACTAATGACCTAAATTTTCCCTACGAATGTTTTTTGACCGAGCGAGCGAAGCGAGCGAGGCTATAATTCAAGTTGGAGCGAAAAACACATTATGTATGTATGTATGTATGTATGTATGTATGTATGTATGTATGTTTGTTCCGCGATAACTCTCGAACCGTTGTTCCGATTTTGATGAAAGTTGGAATATATGTAGGGATGGTAAATAGAATTTTCAAGTTCGTTGGGCATCAAAATCGGTCCAGCCGTTTTTGAGATATTAAATTTTTTGTGAAAATAAATATTGTATTTTAATAGTCGCGAGGTCTACGTTCGCAGCGAACGACTAGTTATTCTAAAATCGATTATATAAGTTTATCGTCTACTAGCTTTTGCTCGTGGCTTCGCCTGCGTGAATTTCCCATGGGAACAGTGCCTTTTCCCGAGTTGAAAGGTACTCACTTGATTCGCTCGCTCAGTCAATAATATTGGTAAGATAGGTATTCAGTGAATGATTTAATGTACTTAGCTAGCTGTGATCGTAGAAATAGAA
The DNA here is from genome assembly GCA_018467065.1 of Ephestia elutella. Lineage (NCBI taxonomy): Eukaryota > Metazoa > Arthropoda > Insecta > Lepidoptera > Pyralidae > Ephestia > Ephestia elutella. The sequence continues at coordinate 20,398 of JAEMBS010000568.1, forward strand.
ATATTTATTTGCAATAACACGGTACATAGGATAGGATAAAATAATAATATAAAAGAACAACATGTTACACCATCACTGGCATGCAAATTTTCAAACAATTGACACAAGCATTTTAATTAATTAATACATCATTTATAAATTAATAAATACCTATATATAAAGACGAACTTAGCAACTTTCCGATAGCCTTACTTGACGCACTGTGAAGCATTCAAAGCTGTTATGACATGATTGGAATTACAGTTTGAAACCCTTTCGAGTCGTGGTTTCATATAAAAATCCAATATGAAACGTCGGTCATGACATCGTCCGTCGGCTGAACAGCGGGGCAGCGGGCGGTCACAATAAAATGCAATTTTCCAGCCGAAGCGGCGCCGACCGACGGTGACCAGCGTTTTGAAATCTTATTACGTCATCCGTTCACGCCTGTCATGAAATATTGTATTAACTGACGGCTATGAGTTGAGGGTGGCGGTGACACAAGCTGCTCCCAGCCCACAATTGAAATGAGATGAAAGCTGAACCTTAGGAGAAAATAAACGAAGACGTAGGATGTTCTGTTGAAAAAATGAACGAATCCTGTTTCCCTTAGGTGACGTAAGATCCAAAAATATACTGTTCAGACATAAATATATGACTCTAAAATTTAATTCTGCTTAAATTGATAAGAAAAGTCTAGAGTTTCTAATTGTTTATGATCTAAACATGGTTATGGTAGCTTGCTTACATAAGTACACATCATGTAATTTATTTTTTATACATATAGAGTTGCACTTGCAACAATGTCGCGAAACAGTCGCGCAAAACAGTCGCGCGCGCACCGCGGTCGAATGCGGTCGTGGTCAGCTTAGATCGCGCTCAGTCGAGCGGTCGGGTCTCCAATTGTCCAATTTGAATTGCGCGTAACGATTTTTTAAACATGACAAAACAGTGTAGTAATTGCAACCTTTTGGTAAACGAACTTTTAGCATTTGTAAAGTGCAAGATTAAAGTGCTGGACGAAGTGAGCTTGCTACAGTTGTGTGACTGCCATTTTACAGACAGTGAAGTTGACATCGCAAAAACTACTCTTTGCGAACTATTAAACCGCAGATGTACGCGTAAAGGCGAAGGAAAGAAAA
>JAEMBS010000569.1:0-21495 GCA_018467065.1 Ephestia elutella
GTACCTATTCTATAAAAATCTCAGGAATTCTTTCTTGAAGATTATTACCCACTATAGGACAGGCGTGTAAAACACTGCCTGCCACCGGTGGACAAACGCACAGCCAGCTCAGTGGTGCGTTATGTAGGAGACTCCGGAGTGGGTCGGTGGGTTCTTGTCGCTCTGTGGAATGTTACATTTGAAGAAAGGGACCAGATATATGTTGTGTTTCTTTTCTAACCAAGGGCGCCACCAACTATTAGTTGGAATCAATTAAACAAGTTAATTGTTTATATATCAAGTTAAATATATTACAGGAAAATATACATATTTGGTAAACTCACTTTTTAGTAGTTAAATATTCTTATTCCTTATTACTAATTCTTTCTATAGGAATGTTTTAACAAATCCTTTCTTTTCTTACATGTTTCTTAAAACTAACTAATTAAGACTAAAGTCTAATTATCATAACCTATGAAAACACATGACATAGAAAAATGTCCTTATTCTTAATATTGGTTATAAGACCTACCTTTTAACAAAGGTTGAGAGCGTCCTCTCTATGTGATAAAACTAGGGACAAATCATATTAGGCAAAGTCTCTGCCTTAAAATAAATTCTAAAGTTTAAGTTCTAGTTATAAAATGGATGTTACTTGGTAAATCCCATTTAGGTCCTCTCCTTTCTTCTAGTAAATTGTATCACCTCGTCACTCCCAGTAATGTAGGAACAGCTGGGGGTCCTGGATTGTTGATTTGGAGACATCTGGCCATGTGGTCTCACATCGAATGGTGGTCAGCAATCCTCTTTGCTTACATGAAGTGTTATTGTTTTACTGGGATAAATAGGGGTTATTTATCCAAAGAAGGAGATTACCCTTAGGATCAGGGTCATTGTAACCAGTATGTACAACGAAAAGAAAGAAAGTTATAAGTAGAAACTTATTTTGAAGTAACCTTGTTACGACATTAAATTACGTGCCAAAGCACGAGGAAAAATAGTTTAAACGAGTAAACTAATAAAGTATAACACGTGGAACGTGGAATATTGAAAAATAAAGCGCAAACTAACAACTTAAAACCTAAACTTAGCAGCGGCGTATTCTGGAACAACAGAGAACGCGGTTAACATCGTGTCGACAATATTCATATAAAAGACCAGCAGAACGCCAGGGAGATGGACTCACCGGGCCGCTGCATCTTATTTTCCACTCATGGAGGCTTTAAAAAGCGAGGCGTCCAGCCATGGAGCGCGCCTGCGTACCGAAGAAAGATCATCCTGGATGAGGTAACCTCCACGTCAGCCTAGTGTCGTTGACACGAAATCAGAGACAAACATAGCTTTCGACCAGAGACAAAATAATAGAAGTGCGGCATTCATCTCGAAGAAAAAAGATATAGTTAATCTAATAAAATCCTTGTTTAAATTATTATTCTATAAATTTTGACCAATTACCTATATTATTTACAAATATAAGTAAATAAAAAACATTCTACCAACGCGTCCGTCATCACTATACAACTTGTTGCAGGGTCCATTTCCAAACGTCAACGTCAGACGTCACTGTCAAACATTCAAGGTGACGAGTTGACTTTACGTAAACAAACAGATGTGTTTGTTTTGGAAGACGATTAGTGACCACTAACATGCGTTAAAATAATAGTTAAACAAACAATTATGTGTAATGAATGTGCGAATCAACAGACGTAAGTGCAGTATATGTGAAATTTAACACGGTTGCGTACAATACACGCAACATACCCCCTTGGCAAGAGCGAAGAAGGGGTGAGGTACGAGGCACTATTCGCGAAACAAAAACAAAAATACTCCGAGACAAGGTCGACCAACGAATGACAACGACCCCATCGGCAAACAATTCTATTCTAATACCTTAATGGATATAAAAGCATGCAAAATTAAACAATGAGCAACAGAGTTACCAATGACATCTGAGTCTCAGTGGAATTCTATTATATAACTAATGTAGTTTACAATTAAACGTATGTATCTTAGCCTATTCTGTTTTCTTTTCTTTATTCCCCTCTTCAGCCCTATGACCTAAATCTTGGGATCAGCTTAATGCCACTGAAGAGGAGATACAAGGATATCCATCCTTCCTATCCACTATGATTCTTCAGTGTTCAATGACCTATAAAATGTGTCATTTATGTATATGTGAGTGCACTTTACAGTGACAACTCTTCTTATATTCTAGCGTGTGAGTGTATCCTGAAATAACAACTCTTCTTAAATTCTGCGAGTGTATCCTAAAATAACAACTCTTCTTAAATTCTGTGAGTGTATCCTAAAATAACAACTCTTCTTAAATTCTGTGAGTGTACTGTAAACAGTAACAACTCATGGTGGCACTTACAGTACCTTCTGCAGTTGCAGAAAATTCTCTTTTTCTTACAGCTTGTGCGACACATAACTGTTAATGGAAATACATAACGTGAGAAACGTTTATAACTCATTCGAGTGTTGAAAGGAAATTATCCTAAACTGAATCTTAACTAATTGTAGGACAGGATACAAAATGACAGCGAGTGCTTTATCTTCTTTCTCAATTACTTACATAAAATAAATATAGCCAAAGCGATATGATCTACCTGCAGGTTAAACAAAAATTTAGTTCACAGACTTACTACCATTCATATTCTCTTTCAGGCTTATTTATCATACCGTAGTCTAACATTCATCGTCTCACTCACCCTCTCTCACCCTATCACACTCGGTCCTCACTTCCTATTCTATGCCTACTGTATAACTAGGTACTTATGAACTATGTTTAGGAACTGACATGTATAATGTCTTTTAAGTGTGTTAGACCTATCTTTTTACCATTTATGGCACGTAGCAAGCGATAAGTAAGATCACCTACTTTCTCCTCTACCACACATTTAATGTTCCTAGGGGCTAACTTACTAGCAAAGTTATCACTTGCCTTGGATAAGACGTAGTCCCTTTTCCAAACTACTTGGCCTACCTTAAGACCTAGATTTCTTTTTCTTTTGTCATAAGACTTCTTGCCTTTCGCATAGGCGTTTCTTAAGTGTTCCTTAACTTTAAGGAAAATAGTTTGCAGCTCTTTCAAAGAGTCAGCATATTCTTTACGTTCTGGAAATATCAGTTCTTGCTGGTCGTCAGTAGACGTCAGTTTATAATGTTCTGTATCTAATATGATTTCTCTACCATGAACTAGGAAATACGGAGTGAACCCTGTGGCCTCATGCACACTGTTGTTCATGGCAGATTGAATATGTGGCAAGTGTACGTCCCATTCTTTATGATTTTCCTTAAGAAATGATGATATCGCGTCACCTAACACACGGTTTACGCGTTCTACAGGGTTTACTTGTGGTGTGTACACCGCTGTATAAAACAAATTTGGTACACGGTATCTTTCTATAAAACCTCTGAATTCTTTACAAGTGAAGACCGAACCATTGTCACATATTACAGTCTTAGGCACACCGTGCACTAAGAAAACATATTCTTCTAATTTCTGAATAATAATCGAGGCAGTTGCCTTTCTAATGGGGAAAAGAAACACATACTTGGAAAAATAATCTGCAGCAACGAGGACATATTGGTTGCGTTTCTTAGAAGTTGGTAAAGGACCGTGTATATCTACCGATAAGGTCTGAAATGGCCTATGTATCTTTTTAGGCTGACCCATCAAACCTGGTCTGGCCCGATTTGTTGATTTGTTCGCCAAGCAAATGTCACAATTCCTTACATATTCTTTGACTTCCTTTAAGAGTTTAGGCCAGTAATACCTAAGCGCTATTCTTTTCACTGTTTTATTTATACCAAAATGACCTGCAGTCGGCTGATCATGGTTTTCTGAAATCACTTCTTTTCTTTTGTTTGAAGGCACCACCAGTTTCCACGAAGTCTCTTGTTCTAGAGCATATTTAGTTTTAATTAACTTATAAAGTCTACCTTCTATCACTCTGAATTTCGGGTAACGGTGTGGTGCTTCCAGACAATTCTTATAAATACCATCGTACCATGGATCACCGGACGGGTAAGTGGTTTCTGAAATGTTATCAACGTTAAGCCTGCTGAGCGCGTCTGGCACTACATGTAAGTGACCTCTCCTATGTCTGACTTGAAACTGATATTGCATGAGTCGCATGGCCCACCTCGCTAGCCTACCGCTTGGCGATTTAATGCTAAGGAGCCACTGCAACGATGCGTGATCCGTGATGATGGTGAAAGGATGACCTTCTACGTAACACCTAAATTTCTCTACGCTGAACAAGGCAGCTAAACATTCTTTTTCTGTCACGGAATAATTCTTCTCAGCTTTGGTCAGGCTTCTAGACGCATAAGCTATAACTTTTTCTGAGCCGTTGACTTCTTGAGTTAGTACACTACCTATCCCATTATCGCTAGCATCACATTGGACGTAAAATTCTTTCGTGAAGTCAGGGCAAGAAAGCACTGGTGACGTCACGAGACATTCTTTTAATTTGTCAAAGGCTTCCTGTGCATCGTCGTTCCATTCAAACTTCTTCAGCTTCTTACTCGTTAAACGATTTAAAGGTGCTGCTACAGTCGAGAAGTTTGGAATGAATCGGCGATACCAACCTACCATACCGAGGAAACTCTTGACTTCTTTGGTTGACTTAGGTGTCGATAACTTAACTATCACTCTAGTTTTCTCAGGATTAGTTCTTAAACCTTCACGATCAACTTTGTAGCTGAGATAGTCGAGCTCATCCCTACAAAAATGTGACTTTTCTATGTTGACCGTCAATTTTGCGTCTCTTAATTTCTCATACACGCGATCAAGTAGGCGTAGATGATCCGAAAATTCTCCACGAGTAACCAAAACTATGTCATCCAGGTATGTAAACACTGATAGACTTAAATCCGGGTTCTGGAACTCCGCAGTGAACAGTCGGTCCATCAACCTTTGTAATGTTTGAGCCGCTGTACTGAGGCCGAAACACATTCTTTTAAATTGAAATAAACCTTTTCCGGGAACAGAGAAAGCGGTTTTTTCTTTTGACGAGTTTTCTAATTCTATCTGCCAATAGGCTGATTTCAAATCAATGGAGGTCATATATTTTGCTCCCCTCAAACTATTAAGAATAAAATCAATATTAGGTAATGGATAGCTGTCAAACTTAGTGATGGAGTTCAACTTTCTACTGTCTAGACAAACTCTAGGTTCTCCGTTCGCTTTCTTAACTATCACTAACGGGCTATTCCATGGAGAGTTAGATGGTTCTATCACTCCCATTTTTAACATATGGTCAACTTCCTTATGAACAACTTGTAGCATCGCAGGTGAAAACTGATGACATTTCTGCCTAACTGGCGGGTGATCGCCTGTGTTAATAAAAAGTTGCACAAGGTCAGTTTTTTCTAAAGTATTTTTCAAAGTTAAACCTTTGAATTTTTCTATTCTTAAATTAAGTTGTTCTAATTGTTCTGTTGTTAAATCTGTTCTAGTGTTAAGAGTACCTGATTCAACAAAATTCTTATTGGTTAAACTATTTATTTCAATTAATTTTAATATTTCTGTACCAATGTTAAATTTCTTCCAAAATTCAATACCTAAAATTAAGGGTGTTCTTACATCTTCAATCACCAAAAATTTCACTCTTTGAATAGTGTTCTTATATTCTACCAGCAACTGTGTGTATCCAATGGCGGTGCTTTGCGAACCATTCGCTGTGATAATAATAGGTGGCTTCTCATAATTATCGAGCATGGCACCGTATGCAGCTAAGGATCGAAAAGCATCACCATTAAGAAGACTGCACATCGCACCAGAGTCTAAAAGACCCTTACATTTCTTACCAAGGATTGAAACCGTTAAGTATGGTCTGGTATCACCGGGCATCGGATTGAAATACACTTGATCAATGCTTGCTGTATTTGTCGCCATCAATGTTACCTGATCACACCCCACCTTTATATTGCTATTTCTAAATTTTTTTTCTTTCTTATAATTTATATTCCTAAATGTTTTATTTTTGTAAAAACTTTCTTTCTTAAAATTGTGATTCTTAAACCTGTTAGTTCTGGTACCGCTGTCCTGACCCTGGGTTAAGTTTTCTCGTTTTGCGAGGCTCCATCTGAGTTTAAATTACGTGGTACTCCGCAGTTGTCGCACTGAGGGCGTGTCACACCAACTTTCCCACAGCCATAACAGTGTATAGTTCTGTTAAATTTACAATTCTTTTCTATGTGTCCGGTACGGTTACACTTCTTACAGGTGTCACTAATTTTGACTTCTGAAACTTTCTTAATATTATGTGTAAATGTTCTTGTTTTGTAACACAAATCCGGGTGTAATGAACTCTGTGTTGGTGTTGGATTGATGTGTGTGGTACACTCAGATTTCATATCTTCCAATAACTTACAACGTGTACGAAGTTCAGCTACAGTCGCAAAAGTGTCACAGAAAATTTTCGATTTATAATAAGGGGCAAGGTTGTCCTTAATTATCCCTACTTTTTCTGTTTCTGATAAAGGAGTGTCAAGTCGTGTGAAATATTTCATCATCGTATATATAAAAGTGATGACACTTTCAGACGTGTGTTGTGTTCTATTATAAATTTCTTTGAGTGTCTTCCTATCATAAGAAGAAGGAAGAAACTCTTCTTTGAGAAGTTGTACAAATTCTTCCCATGTTTTACATTCTTTACCGTAGAAACGATACCATTCTGAGGCTTCACCTTCCAAGAGTTGTGAAATACCTCTAAAAAGTTCATTAATTGAAACATTCTTTGTAATTCTTAACTCTTCTAGTTTTTCTAAGAAAGCGTGCAAATTTAATTTGCTATCTCTACCTGAGAACTTAACATTCCACTTTGAGACATTACGAGATGGATCAATGGTAACCTGCAGCTCACCTGAACGTATTGCCGATGCAGCCGCTATCACCGCTGGTGAAGAAGTAGAGGGGTTGCTAACAACCGGAGGACTGACTGGAGTCACACCGCTGGATGTACCACTATGCAAATCATTGAAGCAAAATCCCACTTCACCTGTAATATCAACATTCAAAAGTTCAAATGCGTTCTCAAATTCTTGTTTTAAGAGGGAAATTCTTCCTAAAATAGACTCATCTTCTGAGACTAAACGACATACCCTATGCTGTATATGGGTTAATCGTGAAATAATTCTATCATGACCCGTGAGTGTCAATGATTCTGAAGAAATAAGTTGGACGATGTCACTAATCTTATTCTCACAAATTTCTAATTCTGATTCTATTTCTAATGTAGCAGGATCAATTGTCACTGCTAGACGATTCGATTTAGTCAACGAGGCAAGCTTGGCTCGCATCTCATCAACTGTTCTTATATTCTTGTGTCCTCGGATGAGAAGTTCATATCTCAGCTCATCGCTGAGGAGATGATAAAAGTTCATCCTTAACGAAGCCATTTCTAAAGGATTATCTCCCTTTAAATTAATTCTGAAATATAGATAACAACAACAACACTAACCTCAAACTTCAAAATACCAAGCGATGAAGTTGACAGAAGAACTGATCTCACATCACTCGGCCACACGTTGGGTACGCCAAAACTATTACCCACTATAGGACAGGCGTGTAAAACACTGCCTGCCACCGGTGGACAAACGCACAGCCAGCTCAGTGGTGCGTTATGTAGGAGACTCCGGAGTGGGTCGGTGGGTTCTTGTCGCTCTGTGGAATGTTACATTTGAAGAAAGGGACCAGATATATGTTGTGTTTCTTTTCTAACCAAGGGCGCCACCAACTATTAGTTGGAATCAATTAAACAAGTTAATTGTTTATATATCAAGTTAAATATATTACAGGAAAATATACATATTTGGTAAACTCACTTTTTAGTAGTTAAATATTCTTATTCCTTATTACTAATTCTTTCTATAGGAATGTTTTAACAAATCCTTTCTTTTCTTACATGTTTCTTAAAACTAACTAATTAAGACTAAAGTCTAATTATCATAACCTATGAAAACACATGACATAGAAAAATGTCCTTATTCTTAATATTGGTTATAAGACCTACCTTTTAACAAAGGTTGAGAGCGTCCTCTCTATGTGATAAAACTAGGGACAAATCATATTAGGCAAAGTCTCTGCCTTAAAATAAATTCTAAAGTTTAAGTTCTAGTTATAAAATGGATGTTACTTGGTAAATCCCATTTAGGTCCTCTCCTTTCTTCTAGTAAATTGTATCACCTCGTCACTCCCAGTAATGTAGGAACAGCTGGGGGTCCTGGATTGTTGATTTGGAGACATCTGGCCATGTGGTCTCACATCGAATGGTGGTCAGCAATCCTCTTTGCTTACATGAAGTGTTATTGTTTTACTGGGATAAATAGGGGTTATTTATCCAAAGAAGGAGATTACCCTTAGGATCAGGGTCATTGTAACCAGTATGTACAACGAAAAGAAAGAAAGTTATAAGTAGAAACTTATTTTGAAGTAACCTTGTTACGACATTAAATTACGTGCCAAAGCACGAGGAAAAATAGTTTAAACGAGTAAACTAATAAAGTATAACACGTGGAACGTGGAATATTGAAAAATAAAGCGTAAACTAACAACTTAAAACCTAAACTTAGCAGCGGCGTATTCTGGAACAACAGAGAACGCGGTTAACATCGTGTCGACAATATTCATATAAAAGACCAGCAGAACGCCAGGGAGATGGACTCACCGGGCCGCTGCATCTTATTTTCCACTCATGGAGGCTTTAAAAAGCGAGGCGTCCAGCCATGGAGCGCGCCTGCGTACCGAAGAAAGATCATCCTGGATGAGGTAACCTCCACGTCAGCCTAGTGTCGTTGACACGAAATCAGAGACAAACATAGCTTTCGACCAGAGACAAAATTATAGAAGTGCGGCATTCATCTCGAAGAAAAAAAGATATAGTTAATCTAATAAAATCCTTGTTTAAATTATTATTCTATAAATTTTGACCAATTACCTATATTATTTACAAATATAAGTAAATAAAAAACATTCTACCAACGCGTCCGTCATCACTATACAACTTGTTGCAGGGTCCATTTCCAAACGTCAACGTCAGACGTCACTGTCAAACATTCAAGGTGACGAGTTGACTTTACGTAAACAAACAGATGTGTTTGTTTTGGAAGACGATTAGTGACCACTAACATGCGTTAAAATAATAGTTAAACAAACAATTATGTGTAATGAATGTGCGAATCAACAGACGTAAGTGCAGTATATGTGAAATTTAACACGGTTGCGTACAATACACGCAACAAGATTAAAATGCACATTTAATAAAAATACTGACAGTGAATTTTATTTCAGGACAAAGAAAATATGCCAGAAAATAATACCTCAAGAAAGAGAACTGTTATGGGAAGTATTTCTCTTACGTACTACGAGTACCAGGACAGTGAATGGACGCCAGCAACCATCAACATCATTGCAATGTTTCATTGCACGTGATTTTAAATAATTTAAAATAAAATTTTATTTATTTAATGACTAGTATTTTTTCCCAAAAGGGATAGAATTTCCCATTGTAAAAAGCTGATGCAGATCCGTCCGCATACCGCGCACGGCTTAAGATTCAGCGTCTCAAAATTTTTGGTTTTGCTACACTGTACCGAATATAATTAACTAGCTGCTGCCCGCGGCTTCGCCCGCGTGAGTTTCCTTAGATGAAAAATCTTTTTGTGTTCCAAACTGTAGTAACCTAAACTCCAGTACTCAAAATTTTAGCTATTTGGTTATCCCGTGTCCCGCGGGAATATATTAGGTACTCGTAGTACAGTCGCGGTGTTAAAATGAATCAAAAGTGATATTTCATTCAATAAACGATCTTCGTCTGCTCGTTATCTACAATTTCCCGTGTACCACCACTCCCACCCCGAGTCCCTCTTTATCCTATCCCGTGTCCTGTCTTCGTGTTTCTACTGACGTATAAATATACGTCGGTAGAAAATGCTCATCAGGTTGAACGACTTTTGCTAATGCCCCATTTCCATTTTTTATAGAGTAGCTGGTCTCTTGGAGTTCTTCATCAGATGTTGCATAAACTTAAATTTTTATACGTCAGCAGAAAATGCTCATCAGGTTAAACGACTTTCGCTAAGGCGCCATTTCCATATATGTAATAGTGTAGCTGGTTCCTTGGAATTCTTCATCAGATGATCCTGATCTTCGATTTTTACACGTCAACAGAAAATGCTCGTCAGATTGATAAACTTTTCCAAAGGTACCATTTCCATATTTCTTATAGTTTAGCTGTTCTGTTAAGGTTCTTCATCAGGTGCTCCAGTTTTCAAAATCACTTATAGCCTATATGTTGCCCAGGCTTAATAGCTATACAACAAAAAAAGTTTCATTCAAATCCGTCCAGCAGATATTGCGTGAAACGCGTACATACATATACAGACGGACAGACAGACAGACAGACAAAAAATTCCAAAAAAATGTTTTTGCTTTCTGTTATTCTTTTTAAGTGTCCCTCTATCCATTTCAGTCAAAAATACTAAATGTACTGTACAGACAAAATATCTTTACTGTTTTATTATTATACCCACGACCCCTTTATGCTGTTAAATAAGCGCGAAGTAGAAATCACCAAAATGGCGCAGCGCCATCTATTGAAAATATTGAGAAATAATTTCAGCTTACATTTCTCATTTTATCAACGCCATCTATTGGATATTTTTCTCAGTAGATGACCGGAAATAAATTTGCAAATGAATTTATTCATTTCTTTTCAAAATTAAAAAAAAAGTAAGAAAATAATTCTAGAAAACAAATGAAAAACGAAAACAGAAAATTATTGTTAGTGGCAGGATTCGATCCAGCTACTTCCAGCTACTTTCTTAAAATATTTATTTACTAAAATATTAAAAAAAATATAGAATTCTAAAAAACTAATACAAATAAAAAAAAAATTGGAAAAAAAAAGTCACTTCTGGCAGGATTCGAACCCTGTACTTAAAAATAATCCGCGGCCTTTACCGATAGGCCAACGAACATTGCTTGTGACTGGCGAAATTTCAAATGGGATTTGTCTAAAGGTACGCAAATTCACCCCTTTTTTGGACTGTAAGGGTTGAAATTGTGAACAACCCTTTCTTATGTGGGCAGTATATTGTATAATGAAAACACTAACCAAATTTCACGTTTTCAGCTTTTATAGTTTCGGTTTTGTGATGATAAATTAGTTTACATCCCCTTTTTTACCCCTTTAGAGGTTGAATTTCAAAAAACGCTGAAACACGCCATTGGTTATTTTTATTGAGAAGCATTCTTGCCAAGTTTCAAGTAAATCAGTGAAGATTTTAATTTTTTTTCATACAATCTTTGCCTTCAATTTCAACCCCCTTAGGGGTCTAATTTTGAAAAATCCTTTCTTATCTGAGCACTACGTATTAACATAAAACTTCGGTCCAAATTTCAAGTTTATAGCTTTTATGGTTTAGGCTGGGCGTTGATTTACCAATCACCCTTGTTCTTTTATATATATAGATTATCTTAGATCCGACCCTGTATTCTGTCGTTGTGTGAATAATAATCTTAGTGTGTGTTTTTGCCATGCAATTTCAAATGACATGTTCAGTCTGCTTACTATTATTATATGTCTGTGACAACCATGAATTGAATTTTTTTTTAAATAATCTATAATAGGTAGATTCATTTTCAATGCCCTTTCAAGTCATGTAGAGCACGAGATCTGTGAATTTTTTTCCAGTAATAATTTACGTAGTCATCATCTTCCCCAGAATCCCTCTCTTTTCAGTAGCCACGATAAAACCCAAAGATTTAACCCATTGTTTCAATTTAACACGCTTTTTTGCAGTTAGAGTTATTATTATAGCAAAATAAGCTTTTTTTCGATTGTCGGACGGACGACACGTTTTTAGTGGTGATGGTGACTGATGGATATCCAGACTGAGCGTGTAATCGTCTGAAAGTCATCAGTTTCGTAATGTTCTTATATCTGTGTCAGTTTCCCATCAGTCTATACGTGACATGGAAGTAGTAAGTACTTTGTACAAAGTACTTATTACTTCCATGATACGTGACCAGCCAGACTGACGGACCAGACTGACGGATCAGACTGACACCAGACTGTGCGTGTAAAGGTATAAACATACTTGCCCCACGTACGCAACGCACGCTAGGTACGCATTAGACTCTTGATTTTGTATGGAAACCATGGAGGAAGGAAGGGAAGGAGGAGGCCATAGGCATTTTACAAATGAAAGACAGTGTCCGCATTGGGAGGGGAGCGGGGGACGTATACTTAGTGTAGATAAGACTTCAAAAATGAACTCTAATGCATTGACGTACGACTTATTTTATCTTATTTTAACAAACTGTATAGCCACCTATTAGCCAGAAGCAGAATTATTTTCGCGACCTGTTTTATCAGCTTTCGCAAACTGTTTTGAGTTCTGCTATTACTCACTAGATGGCTTTACTGACAGGCGCGGATTCAGCGCTGCGGGCATGATGGGCTGGGATGGGCATGCCCACAAACTGGACTGGATGACTTTGAAAATTATTTTCACAAACATTTCAAATCATAATGTTTTGTCTCTTTTATAACCGTCCAATTGTATTGGACGGTAATTGTATTGGATTATTATATTGTAATTCAATTGTATTGGGTACAATATTATTTTGTTAACAACACTTTTGTAAATTACCTACATTGTATGCAAATACAAATAGCGAAGAAAATACAAAGAATGTGCCAGCTGCTTCTCTTCCCGCGCAGATTGTAAAAGTCAATCGAGGGAAAGGGCTTTAAACTGGGGATTCCTCCACTTATAGGCGATGGGCTAGCAACCTGTCACTATACCTGAATCTCCATTCCATCAGAGAGCCCACTATTCAGCTAAGCGTGGCCTTCGAGTCTCACGACTCTTGGATCTGTCTACCCCGTAAGGGATGGAGACGTGATTCTATGTATGTATGTATGTATGCAAATGAAGAAATTTGAATTTAAATCTTAAAATTACAATAATATAATGAAAGGAACGTTTTCTGCGTACTTGTCTCAATGGCACAGAAAAGATAACCCGGGCTAGCTTTCCTAGATAAACATACGATCGGGGCGTTAGATTTCTTTTACGTTTTTTGCGCAAAAGAAACATAGTTTTTATTTCCACTAATTTGTAGTTGCTGTGCCCCACCTTGACCAATATTTTTTTGTGGCTGGATCCGCACCGCACCTTCATTTTAAATGTTGCCAGATATTGAAAATTACCCATTTTTTAATGAACTCTATATATTACTTATAATTTAAAAAACATTAACAGCTTGTTACTGAAAACACAATTGTTATTTAAACCACGAATTTTTAATCTTAAAATAAAATGAATAATCTAAATTACGGATCATAAGACAATTATTTGATTAGTATTAATGTATTTTTATAATTTACTAGCTGCGTTCCGGGGTTTCGCTCCCGTGAGAATTTCGGGATAAAAAGTACCCTATGTGCTATTTCCGGTATTTTTCCGCCCGGGTTCAAATCCTGCCCGTGCTGAGTTTGTATACCAATCTGACTACCTATGTTAGTTTCCATCGACCACTACTTTCTTCCGTTGTAGGAAAACATCGTGAGGAAATCTGCACTCTAGTGGTTGATTATTAGTTTGTGTGTGAAATGGAGAAGGCAATGGCAAACCACTCCATTAAAATTGCCAAATAGTCGTTGTATGTGTTTCATTCCATATAATGGCCACGACCCTCAGTCATGAGGAAATAAGACTAAAGAGAGGAAGGCAAATTCACGTGAGCGTAGCCGCGGGCAAAAGCTAGTCAATGCTAAAAAAAATACGCGTAGTTCTTGATTGGATAATTTGTGTTTTATTTTGCAGGATAGATTTAATTAATATCGTGTAATCAGGTAGTGTGTGGCAAATGAAAGCGGGACCTAAGAAAACGCAGCAAATTAAAAAAAATCTTCATATGATAATATTGATTATGTGTTGATTATAGTAGGAGATTTTTTTTTGATATTTGCGTTTTTTATTTTATTTACGACAACTAATTTAAAAATAGTTGTGTTTACGAACTTATTTCTAATCAAAGGAATAGGCCAAGTCTTTAGTAGTAAAAAATGAAACAAACAAAAGGAATTTCGGGAAAGAGCGGGAAGGTACTATAATGTACTAATGTAATATAAGGTATGTATGTATGTCGTATGTATGTATATGTGCATGTAATTTTAAATGCACATAAATTGTGGTGACCTATCATTACATACTCGTTTTATTTCTTTTTAAAGGCTCCGTTTGGTATGTCGGAGCCTTGACTATAATGGATTGAGTAAAAAACGGAGTGTGTAGATTTATATTTATTGGTATTAAATTCATATTTAAAAATAAAGGTACCCAAATAATTTGATAACATCAAATAACACAAAACTTTGTGAAATGGAACAAACAAATCACTCAAAGAGTTAAGTAAAATCACAAGGAGGGCACTTCATTCAAACGGGGCGTTTTATATACCTACTACTACAAATGAAACTGTACATCCGTGTACACGTCAATGTGTGCTTTTTTATAGTCACAGCGTCCCAATCCGCAAACCAACGGGGGAGAAGTGAGCTTTCTTTCTGTACATAGTACTGATAAAGTACTTAGTACTTTCACCCCTAGGAAGGTTGTTTGTAAATTAAAAATAACCCTTTTTTAATTTTGTGGTAATATACATGGAAAACCCTCTTAACCTTTCAGGTAACCCCCCTTCATATACGTCGCGACTGTATAAGCCTTGTTATTCTTTACAAAATTATACATAACATAATAGACTCTCCCACTCTTCTTTCAGCTCTTAATTTCAATACCCGTTTTAGATCTCGAAATCGCAATTATAACGCCTTTTGTCTCCAAGTCTATTCTAATAACACCTCTTATTACAATCCCATGGTTAGAATGTGTCGCCAATACAATGATATTTTAGTATCTAATAGAGATATAGACATTTATCACTCTTCTCTATACAAGTTTCGGCGGCAGATAATTTCTCATCTAAAGGATAATAACACCAATAACTAGATTTATTACAGTTTATTCACTAAGTATTTTAAGTAACTTTCAATACTTTCACTTATTGCTCTCTTATCTACACATTTTTTATTATGTTTAATATCATTTCTTTAATGCTTTCATAGTCACTCTAGTGTATAATAATTTAAATTTGAAGTTAAAACCATGCTAGGCATGCATATGTTTGGGTTACGATTTAGATCTAAACTTTTGTGAACTCTAATATCGCTCTCCTGATTGTAACCTGTTTTGTGTGCTACTGAATAAAGAATAAAGAACCTACATACCAGTTAGTGAAGATATTTCTTCTAAGAACCAATAGACAAACCGTTACCGTTAGTCTTTGAGGTGCCTTTGTGAAAATTATAAATTAAGAAAATGTCACTGAAAAAGTAAAAGTACACAATGTACCTAGAGAGTAATATGACAGTCTTAGGAGGTCACTGTACCAGGCTCGGGCCACGCATTTTTGTCATTTACATAATCATCCGTCGTATTATATGCCTTCTTACAAAGTGTCTAATTAATATAATGTTTAAATTTCTTATCAGGCATATCAAGGACAGATTTTGGTATTTTATTATAATAACGTATACAGTTTCCCACAAATGATTTCCTAACTCTAGCCAGTCTGTGCCCTGGAACGTACAAGTTATGTTTGTTTCGCAGGGATATATCTGTGACATCACAAACTTTTTTGAAAGATGAAATATTTTTCCTGACATGCATAATGTTATCAAAAATATATTGGGTTGGTAAGGTTAAAATATCTATATCTTCGAAGAAATCTCTGAGTGAATCTCTTTTTCTTAATCTGTAAATAAAACGAATCGCTCTTTTTTGAAGTATAAAACTTGTTTGTATGTCGGCTGCTGCTCCCCAAAGTAATAGGCCATACGACATTAGGCTATGGAAATAACTAAAATAAACCAACCTAGCAGTTGCCACATCCGTCAGTTGTCTGATTCGTCTTACAGCATAAGCCGCGGAGGTCAGTTTTTTAGACAAATTAGAAATGTGAGCACCCCATTGTAATTTAGAATCTAATGTTATTCCTAAAAATGTGGTACTTTCAATGAACTCTAACTTATTACTATTTATATTGATATCAACATGGGCCTGCCTAACATTAGGAAGCGTAAATTTAATGCAAAGGGTCTTACTTGCATTAAGCATCAGGTTATTAGCAGAAAACCAGTCTGATATTGCAGACAAAGTGCTGTTCACAGCATCCACATTTTCGCTATGGCGGTCAGTCTTAAAAATTAAAGACGTGTCATCAGCAAACAACACTATACCAGCCTGCTTCTCAACCATATAAGGCAGGTCGTTGACATACACTAAAAAAAGGAAAGGTCCTAAAATTGAACCTTGAGGTACGCCAATCATAACTTTAGATCCTTTAGATTTTACGTTATTTAGGTCTACAGTCTACAGCCTATCACTTAAATAAGATTTTATTAGTTCTATTGATTTAGTGTCAAAACCGTACTGAGAGAGCTTGAGCAAGAGAGTCTCATGATCAACACAGTCAAACGCCTTAGATAGATCACAAAACGCTCCAATTGCATCCTGTGAATCTTCCTATGCATTGAAGATATGAGTGACCAAAGCCACTCCCGCATCAGTTGTACATTTACCACCTAGTAAAGCCAAATTGTTGGCCGTATATTATACGGCATAGTGACGTGCCCCACAGCACAACCCGACTATTGGGGCTCCTCCGTATCCTGCCTGACTGTTGCTTACGTGTGATTAAGGATAGAAGTTGTTACAGAGCGACTTGATAGTCACTGAGAATGACGACAGCCTGTGCATACAGGGAACAGTCCGCGCCCCGAGACGTATCTGAATATAATGAGTCACAGCTCAGTGCGGTTAGTAGCGGGGAACATGACGCTCCGCTGTACGCCACGGATAATAATAGTCGGTGATTAATAATACTTTGACGTGCCAAAGCACGTCAAAGTATTATTAATCACCCATAAAAAGTACTGTTTTATTTAATTGCTGTCGTCTTGTATCCCTAACATTTTCACAAATGGCGAAAAAGCGAAGCCTAATGTTAACATATTTTTCTGTTATGCATTTGCACAAAAGAACAATATGATTATCAGTAGGGTTTTGTTCATACATATGATCATGATCAGCACTAAATAAATTCAGCCCAATAAGTGATTTTAAAGTATTAGAAACTATTCTTTGTTTTCGGAATATTGGATTATTTAAAGATATAGTTTTTAAACATCGTATACTACATTCAGCTCGTAAGCAAATATTAATAACATCTTTGGACGCAAAACAAAGACCCCCTTATTTTTAAGTTTGACCAAGTAATGATCATCAATATAGTCTTTTGCATATAGACATGACAAACAAGTTTCACACTTAATGCGACTACTCAAATACATCACAACATATCCCCCAATGTATGCTATTATTTGCCGTCGTAAAACATTGTCCATTGTCAATTCTAAAAGCGAATCAAACTCAAGAAGAACATCATCGGGTAACGGTTTGTCTATTGGTTCATCAAAAACTTGTTGCACGCGACGTCTCTGAGCAGAGCTATTATTAATAGATTCAACAGTAGAGGACAGTATAGAAACACTTTCTTGTGGTATACAATTACCCCCAAATGCATCTTTTAGTTCAGTTTGAACTAATGTTTTTTTGTAAGCCGCTTGGAACTGACGTACTGTTGGATTGTTACATGATCTGCCATGTGCTCTTATTATACCAAAAAAAGCTCCAAATGATCTTGCGATGTTTTGTGCAAAGGTAAAAATCGTAATAATTTATCATTTTCGACAAGGCGTTTGTACAAATATAACGCACTTCTCATACAAACAATGAAACCTAAAAACCCAGTCTTTCTGTTTGTTTTTAAAATTGGTTTATGTTCCTGGCTGTCTATTAAGTATATTATGTATTTTTCAGCAAATTCGAAATATTCCGTAACTTTTGCAATATTTTTAGGAAATAAAGGTTTTTTGTATTCAAAATGCCTCATGTTGCGTGAGTTTAGAATATCGAACAAATTATTTACGAGTTTAATAAATGCAATTGTTGGACCCGCATCTTTAAAAGTAGTGTAATTGGTCTCTTGGCACAACTGTAAGGCATCTGCTACTCCATTACTAAACAATTGGGTGGCCAATTTGACTTTCATCTTCTGACGTTCGAAATGAATGTGACCGTTTTTTAATTTATTAGCAAAATGGAATCCTTCTTTGTTTTGTAAGTTATTTAATTCGGCAATATATGACCACTTGACTTCATTGCCTTGATAATCTTTTAAAACTTTCTTTTTTCGAAGGCATTGCGGACTAATTTAATCATATGGCACGCGTCTAAAAAATAGGCAATCTCATAATTGGCTGACGGGTGTGGGAATGTTGTTTTTAGTGAATCATTTTCAAAATTACAGCCAAGGATTTTTGCCATCGTAATATTTGATGGGCAACCATCGTTCGTTAGAGAAACGACATCTACACCCACGTCGTCACATTTGATTAAACATTGTTTTATTAAAGAGGCTCGTTGCTCGCCAGTTATTGAATTTATCAAGAAAAAAGCAATCGGCAACTTCCAGCGCTCTTCAATGCACACTAGTAGAAGCACTAAAGCTTCTGAAGCCGTTGCTTCTGTATCACTGTTAATAGTATTCGTCCCAACGTTGACATACCCATGATACTTAGTTCCGTCCCACTCAACATGCCTTTTAATTGCCATCTCATCCATTACCAGGCAACATGTTATTCTTTTTGCGATACTTCTGATTTTGATTTTAGTATCTTGAAAGCTTCCGCTGTAAAACCTGGTTCCCCGTCAACGCTTTCGAACCACTTTGCCAACGTCCTCGGGTGAGGTAAACATGTATCAAATGTACGCCGAATGTAGGAGTATGCTTTGGCGGAGTAATAATGAAGTGTCAGAGCAAACGAACGTAAAGCAGGCGAATATTTATTTTTTAAAGGCCTTTTTTGTTTTTTTCTAATGTGCCGTTGTATTAAGTCTCTTAGTTTAACATCAATTCCTTGTAATAAATCTGCTTCCTCTTGTGAAACAAAATTCTGTTTTTTTAATATTGCCATCAATGCCGTCATACTGGAGATCTGTAATTTATAAAGATTTTAAAATGAAAGAATAAACATATTAGATATATAACATTCTTAATATTTGTTAATTCTTAAATGCAACTAAAATGCGTTAAGTGAACGAGTCAAACCAAATAACACTATCATGCGTTAAAAAAATATTGAATGTAGAAAAACCTTGACCATAAATGCGTGCATAGACTAAAATGAGCAGGGTCATAAATTTATTTCCACCAAAATAACACCACCCTTAACTGTTAACGAATATAGCATGCTTCAGAAGCATTATGGGAATGCAGACAAAAGCACTTTCATTACACAATCACCCTAATTCCTGTATTACTTACTATCATACCCCATGTCGTAATAGTTTCTCCGTAATTCATTAATAAATCATCAGTTTGTCATCTAAAACCAATCATCTATCGTATATCAACAAAAAATCATATAAGTATAAAATAATTAAAAATATAAAATAAAAACATAAAATAATTAAAATTGCAACCTTTTTTTTAAACGTCGTACTTTTTTTGGACCCCTTGTATCTTTAATTTCATTTTTTTTTCATTAATTCGGAGCCGAGCTATCTCTTCTTTTAGTTTTCTTTTTTCTTGGCGTGTCATTAAACACCAAAAATTCTTCCATTGCAAATGGTTCAGGTGTTTTATCTCGGTCCTATGACAAAAATCATATAGCTGTAATGAATTTCAAAGGAAAACTATTTTTTCACGTTTACGAGTATTATACCTACTTATAAAATCGATTTAAGTAAGAAAATATATTCGTAAGAACAATTTCATTTAATGTGTGTAATAATCGTTAGTTATGTAAATCTAGAAGTAAATACATGTCGGCATTATAATACACTAGCTTTCGCCCGCGTGAATTTCCCATTTCCCTTCTTAGTACTTCCAGCTATGTGTAAACGAAATTTCAGGAAGATTGGTTTAATAGATAAAACGTGAAGAGGTAACAAACAAACAAACAAATAAAATCACTTTCGCATTTATAATATTAGTTAGGATACGTCTGTGTATGTAAAAGATGATATTAATATTTCATGTATTCTTGCTTAAGTCATTTTAAAAACAAACCTGCTGGTTTGAATGTTGAGGGCATGCTTCTTGTCGGAGCTTCCTGTGCCCTTTGGTTGATTTGGGCAGAAAGTCGTGTTCATTAAAGTGTAAAGAACACACTTTACTGTATTTTGTTGGCGCCCAATTACGCCTGTTTACACACCCGACCCATTTTTTATTTAAATTATCGTCCGAGGGAAAGCTGAAAATAAATAATAGGTTATCTATGTTTATTTTATTTATATGTAAATAGGTACAACCTCGAGAAATCTCACCATTTCTTCAATGGAATCGTCATGTTGTGCTGATATACTTTATAAAAACTAATTTTAAATTTTCCCTAATTAATGGTAAATGTTTCACCATCTGGCAACATTATATTACAAGAATAGGCTAAAAAGTTCTGCTTTTCAACGATAGATGGCGTAATTAATGAACTACACATTTGGAAAATTACGTAAAAATACTTACGAGTGAAAAGATATACTTTTATCGCGTGATTCGTTCTTCTGCGTGTTACTTTTACACCCCACAATACAGCACTTCATTGTTAATAAGCACAATCTCTGAAATTTCGCGTAACTTCGACACTTATTCGGCACGTGTAATACGTGTTGACACTGTGAAGTGAATTCTGCGAATGCGACAATAGTGACGTCTGGTGGCCAATAGTTAGAAGCCTCAAGTTTGTCGACTGGGGACAGGTCTTCTAGCTTATGAACAGCTCTTCTTCATATATGCTCTGTGATGGAAACAGTTGAATCAGAAACATACTTATCATACGCGACGCTACACACGCAACGTAAGACGACGTAAGATCTGTCATCCAGATCGGCGTGGGAAGGTGGAGGGGATAATCATATGCCATCACACGCGTAGACCCAGTGTGTTTCTAGGAACTTACGTTCGCAGCGCGTCAGTCATGAATTGATGTTTGTTGCGTTGGGATGTGTACAAAAACAAGCTAATTATTTAAATTATTAAAACAATAAAAAACACCACAGACAACTTTTACAACAAAAAGTACGTAAAACATATGAGTTATATTCATTTTTGAAGTCGCCTTTTAAAGCCCTTTATTTTGGTATCTCACTCGATAAGATTGATCTTTTATCATAACCTATGTCACTTGGAGGAATTCAAGGCATTCTAAAAATACCTCATACATACAAACATACATACATGAAACCTGAAAACATAACACTCCTTTTTGGTCAACCGTGTGCCAATGGGAGACGAACAACGAGTCTGACGTCATTGTGCGTAGTGTACGTGGGTGTAGTGTGCACACCAACTCTCCCACGTCACGTCGCGACGTG